>OX579636.1:36573186-36727563 GCA_951230915.1 Antitrichia curtipendula
AGAAAATCTTCAATTCCCTTTTGACTCCCAAGAAGATCCAATGGAAATTTGGACAATTTAAGAATGAAAACCATGCAAAAATATTTATTCATATAATTTTAGGTGCAATACTATACAGACTTATATTTCTTCAACTACAAAAGCTTACTTACAAACAACCATGCCCTAATATATCAAAACGAGCAATTACATGAGTGCTATAAACTCAACTACGAATTATAAACTTTTGAAGATCAAATTTGATTTAAATTGCTTTTAGACAACTGAAGCTAAATTTTTTGGTAGATAGTGGGACTTTGGGGTTGTACACCAAATAATTTTTGAGTCTCAAGTATCTAGTCTTGAAAAAATACCTTGTATATGGCAATGCTTTTTGGAACTTTTGTGCCAAAGAGTTGAAGCTTGAAGATCAAGTTGGATTTGGTCTAAAATTTGATTCAACTTCATCTCCAATTACTAATTATATTTTGTATATAATCTATATTTAAAAACAAATTGAATGGTCATCCATGCACTGTAGTATCAATGCTCATATAAGGTCTTATGTAAATTTTGGAACCCCCCCCCTTCAAAAATAGAGTTCAAAAGAACTTTTGGACAATTTTTTGATACAAAATATTTGGAAACATATCATGCATATATTTGACATTTATTTGAAAGCTGATAAAATTGTCTTGACTTTGCAAATAATGAATTTGACTATTTATATGCAAAAATTATTTTTGTATGTATATTAATCAATAAACAATTTTAATGTTCACATGCATTGCCGTTTAATACAATGTATATTACTCCCCAAAGGATTGAAAGTTTGTTATAGCTTTTGCAATTTTTCATGCATACCATTGTAAAATCAAAAAATAGTATTCATAAAAATATTTTGGAAGAATATGTATTATCTTCATTACCGCAAACTTAAAAATAAGGCTTGAACAAGAAAATTAAAACGTCACCCACCATTAGCCAGGTGTCTTGATTGTAGTATATATATAATTATTTCTTTCAAAATGATTGACATTTTTATTTTTCATGGCAAAGGTGAGATAAACAATAACAAAACATGATAGCTTAGCATTCAATTTTTTTCTAAAACAACTTAAGATAAAGGTTGTATCACATTGTTACACTGCAGTGATTAAAAAATTAACTCAAGAATACAAAAGAGTCAAATTGAATACCCTTGTGGAACTAAATTGGTGCAATACTTGTTCTTCAAAATTAAACACCTTTACACTCTTTGATATAACATTTGCAAATCTAATACTATCTTTATTCATAAGTTTGAAATAAAATTTTAATCTTATTTTCTCCTAGTCTTATTAGTGTAATTAAAGATTTACATAATATAAAGTTCAACCTAAAACCAACTAAATAGGAACACTTGAAATTACCATTTGTAAATATGAATTGTTGTTGATTAGAGAACATGTAATAGCATACACTCTTTTGCAAAGAAATTCCCTTTCATTTGTGTTAAAGAAAAAAATCAATCAAAAGTCATTAATGTTGTTGAGTAGACATTGATGCAATGATGATTATTAGAGTACTGCCACTGTGACCTTTAGAATCATGATTAGGCCCGATAGGACAATGAGGTTAGTTTGATTTGTATCCCCCACCCTTCATGCAACAATGTTACATGATTGGGTGAGTTTGCCAAATATTGTCTTGCTCTTGCCATCTCCCATGTTTTCTCTTCATCTATTGCATCCCGAGAATCAAAGAATTATTGCCTATTGGGATCTTTGTTGTACCAAAACCAAAGTTCCTAGCTAGAGCATGTACATGAGACATATGATGAAAAGTGAAGAGTGGCTTCAGTATTGCATAAATCCAAGGAGTCTTACCATTTTTATAGGGTACTACCATTCATAAGTTGCTTAATTCTATTCCTAGCTACATTCCATAGTAGAAAGCCAATCATTTTTTTCAAAATGTTTTGATCTAGTGAGCCTTTTGAGGTTGTTTGCCATGCCATAGAGCCCAAGCCATACTAGTGGTGCTTTTAGAGCATGTTTATTATAATTAGCAAGCTAGTAGTTTGGAGTGGTGATGACGGGGAACTAGCCCCATTTGTGACAGAGATGGGAGGCCAATGGCATGGAATAATGTTTGGAAGAAATTTGGAGTGGCAAAAAGCTTTAATATGTTGGTGTGAGAACTTGTTTATAGTATAAAACCACCTATTTAGGCAAGACACATAGAATGCATGGCTTATAACAATTAAATTGATGGAAAAGGTTGCTGCACTAAGGGGACCGCACTTGCAAAATTGACTTGTTCAACTGTGCTACTATTCTGTAGTGTTTGGATGATGCTCTATGTGGAGATGTTCTTAGAGACCCATCTAATTGACTATATGAAGTTTTGGATCTTCTATTTGGTTTTCCAAAATGAAAGTTTTCTTGTTTCATGTGATTGCTATAACTTTGGGTTGTTGTTAGAATGCAAGCCTGTACTTTGCATTTCAAAATGTTTGCTGGACCTTACTTTTCAAATTGCTAGCTACTTTGATAATCTTTTGTTTTAATTTTTTTTTGTTCATTTGAATTTAGAGCAACTCAATCTTTCTTGTGAATTTTATAAAACATTTGGTGTATATTATTGCAATCTGCTTCAATGCTCGCTCACTCTACATGCCATTGCAATTTTTGGGCTCTTCTAGTGGTTTAAGCTTTAGCTTTGGGAGTCCAACTTTGAGCTTCAAAATTTGGAAACCAAGCTTTATGATTCTTGGTTTAACCTTCAAGATTTATATAGAGCTTTGAGCTTTGATCTACAAGTACTGACCTTCAAGAATCTAGCTTCAAACTTCAACTTCATAATTCTGACATCAAGATAGCTTTAAGGCTTCAGATCTGAGCTTTGATCTTCAAGTTTTGTCACTCACATTTTACCTTCAAGCTTTTGACATTATTATTCAAATTTACATTAATGTTTAAGTTTCAAGATTTGAATTTTAGGCTTCAATCTTTGGCTTTTGAATTTGACATTGATCTTCAAACATTCAATCATCTGATTAAAGACTTTATCTTCAGGTTACTTAGACTTGCTTATATTTGCTTATATTTGTTTATATTTGAGGCACTGGAAGATCATCATGTAAACCTTCATAACAAAAATTTGACAAAAAAAATCACTAAGAGTAGAGAAAGTTCAACTCTTGACTACTATAATTGATAATTTTTTTTAAAAGTGATGAAATTGGGCCTACCTTTTCAATAGATGACCAAGGTCTTAAGAATACATAAAGGATGAGGTTTGATTAGGTTGTAAGTCTCTTGCAGCTATATATGTACTAGTGAGATCTAAACTATATATCATACCTAAACATTTATTGCAACAATAAATTTGATTCCAAAATTTCCTTATCCAAATATCAATAAATAAGAGCATCTTCAATCCAATGAGTAAATTGGCCTTCCAAATGTATTTCTAACTTTTGAATTATAAATAATTAGAACTTAAAATTACTATCATTAAAAACGTATTCCAAAGTACTCTGAATAGACATAAAAAAATTTAAATTTAAACGTTGGACAATTGCTTCAAAAGCAAGCTAAAAGTAAAATGTTATAGAACCTTGGCAAATCATACTTACCAAAGAAAAATTTGATCAAGTGTATCATTTGAAGTGCAATTGGCCAAATTTTGCTTTAGTACGCTTGATTTGCCAAAGCCTTTATAATTATTGACTTTGAGATTGCTTTTGAATTGGTTGTCCAATATCTAAATTTGAATTTTTTAGAATATCTATTTAAAATATTTTTGGATGCACTTTCAATGATAATACTTTTAAATTCTAATTATACAGATTAAAAAGTTAGAAATACATTTGGAAGACCAATATACTGGTTGGATTGAGGATGTTTACCCTCTAAAGTTCCATTGTCCCTACATGGGACAAATTAGATTTTAGGTAGGTTCCTATGCGTTTAATTTATGGTGAAACTTTTTGAAACTTTTTCATATCATATAAAATCTTATTAGCTTTTTGGTAATATAATTTTTATTTCAGTCAGTGTCTAGGAGCAAAAGTTATGCCACAATAACCTCAAAACAAGGGAAAGTGGGCAACAAAATAAATCCATTAAAAAACTAAAATAATTTTTTTAATAATAATTTTTCCATAGATTATATAATTTTTCTAAATGGGAAGCTTTGATTCCTTTCATTTGGATTAGTGATGTGAAAGTTATAGAGTTTCTTGTTTTGCGAGCAATCAAAACATCTTCTTAAAAAAAACTTTTTCTTTCACTTTGAATGCTAATATCTTTCAATATGTACGCTCAAGCATCACAAAGTTTTTACCACATGATCTAAAAAAAGTGTAGTACAAGATCCTATGGTTAGATTCTTATAAAATATATTTTTATTTCTTGGATGAACGCAATAGAAGTGGCAGTTTTGAGTGTTTTTTGGTAGAAAAATGGCCTTGGGGACTATAGGAATTAAAGACCATGAATTCTCAAAGAATGCACTATAAACAATCAATAGAGGAAGCAATTGCAGGAAGTCCTTTTGTAAATCCACCATTGTGGTATTCAACACATATTGCTTTTCAACATGTTGTTGAATTTATGATTGAATCTACTATCAATTTTTGGTCAGTGTTGTATTATATTACTTTGCTAATATTACAGATATTTGTCATCTAATGCAAATACAATACAAGGATGTTATAATATTCAAAAATTTGCATCAAAATTTATACAAAACTTGCAATTGGTAGAACACTTCGCGAAAACTCATGATGTACTAAACAAATATCTCTAATATATCTCTATTTCTAGGTCAAAGTGCTCTGCCTCTACATCCGCTCCATTACTCCATTACTTGCAATAAGCTTAAGGTAGTGTGCTGTAATTGCGACCCTCTCCTTCAAACCAACCCTATAATTAGTTGTAGAATGGATTGCAGGTGATCCTTGAATGGACCACTTTAGCTATTGAATGCATCAAGGAAAAAATGTTTTTCTACTGCAAGAGCCAATCATTGATCTTGATTTCCTCAAATCACTTTAGAAGTTGCAAGGGGACAGATTTTGGGAGACCTAGGGTCACAAATAGGTACCTACAACAGAAATCTTTGAAAATTCATTACTAATTCAAAAATGCTTCAAAAAATATGAAACCACTTGTGTTACATTTGGCATCTATTTGACTTTCTCTGAAAAATGAGCTAAAAATGTTTTTAATCATACAAACCTATGGAAAAGGCGAATCAGCCCTTAAAGGGTCGCTTTTAGAGGCTACCACCTTAAGTGTCGGTTGGTGGTGCTCATATCAAAGTACAAACTCGAGTTGTTAAGCTGAAGAAGCTCATTCCCACCGTACGATCAATCTGGATAAGGTCCCACGAACGGAAGGATATAAATGCCCCACTCTTCACCGTCAGGGTATCTCCCTGGTCAGGGTAGCGGCAAGTACCCTCCGCACGCAGGTTCCACGTGGAACAGACCACATTACTGGGGTCTAGGGTTTTGAGACTTTCCTCACCGCAGAAAGGCAATCACCCATGCTTGTCTCTGTTGCCAGGGTTTGCATTGCAGCTGCCATCGCCGTGGATTGCTCCCTGGAACGTCGTGAAATTGTCGCTCTCGGCCTCGGTTCCTTGTGCGCATCTTTTCCTCCGCTCATTTTGACTAAATTGTGGGATTTTCTGCGGTCGTGGAGGTGCTTTTTGATTGGTATTTCAGAGAGCCTTTTGGACCTGGAGTTGTGTGGAGTGCAAGGAGTTTAATTCGTTTTTTTCTCTCTGGTGTTTGGCAACATTGCGAGTGTGAAAAATGTCCAGTTCTGTGTGAAGCGAGTGCGGGTACATAAAAGCTGCAGTGCTAATTTCGGGCAGTGTTACCATCGATTTGCAAGGCAATCGAATCGTTGTATCAATACTTTATCGTAAAGAATTGGTTTAAAATGGTGCCGTGTTCGAAAAATTCGACGAAGAGATTACACTCTTGTAAATGATAGTGCGGACTGAGGCAATTGGGATTCACTCGCGTCTTTCTGGCATGGAGTTGGATAATGTGAATCTTTCATTGGAATTTGGAAGACTTAGTATTCCGTTTCTCTACATGGTGAATGGCAGCAATTGCCAGTGTGAGCGGGAAGTGCAAACTTTCCAGCTCTGTGTGAAGTGAAGTAGTGACAGAGCACCTGCAGAGCTAATTGCGAGCAGGGTTTCTATTCAATTTCGAGGTAATTGAATTACTGTATCGACACCTTATCGTAAAGAACTGGTTAAAAGTAGTGTAGTATTTCGAATATTTCGACGAGGATATTATTCTCTGTTATGTACATCGTCGGGACTGAGGGAATTTGGGATTCGCTCGCTCGTATCTGGCGTGAATTTAGCCAATCTGAATGATTGACCGAAATTTGGAAGAGTTAGTTAGACTCTGGTGATGGTGTCCCTGCGCAATCGAGAGTTTCTAGGCTTTAAATAGGAAGTAGGCTCAATGTGGAGTTGCGGCATTGCTCATCGTGGGAATTGGGTGAATATTGTTTACAGAATTGCGACACAGGTTCTGAGGTTCACCATTTTCACAGTGTCCTGTTGATCGTAGTCACGAGTTGACAATGACGAGCTTCGAAAGTAAATGAAATGCAACTGCTTTGATGCTCCTTACACCAGTTTTCAAAAGATTGGTGTTTTCTGTACTTTTTCGGTTTAAGAAGTATAACTCCACGATTATAAGATTGGAAATTCTAGGTCTAGCTGAGAAAGCAACTTAATTCATTGCCACACTGAAAGTCCGAGCACTAGTTCTGTTATTGTGTCCGAGACCTAATCAACGTAATCGTGCAGTCTCCCTACTTCCGGAACTCTGAACTTCCTCGCTGCTGTGAGAATGAACTCTGACTTTTCCCGAATCATTGGACTCGCGAAAACTGTGTTTTCCGAAATGTTTTGAACCTGAAGCCAAGCCCTAGATATGCAGCTCTGATTGAGTAGGAGTCTTCATGGTCGTTAAACTATTAAGAGTCAATGTGTCGAGTGATCGAATGCGTTTGAATGCCGGGAACAATTGCTGAATCATTCCCCTTTGTATTTCCGTCCGCAGGGTTTAGTGCCTTCTAAGACCACGACATAGCCCGGAGCAGTTGTGTGGAAGTGGAGGACTGGCGTGCTGCTCATGTTGCTTAATCTTGTGTGTGTGTACTGGCCTTTAAGCCATCGTTAGGAGTCACTGAAAAAGGTACGCTGCCCTCCAATCGAAGATAGACCAAATGCTGGTTATTAGTTCCGAGGTGATCTCTACAATTTGCAACAATGGTTTTGATCAATCACGCCAGAACGGGAGAGTGATCTGGACGAACTGTATACAAGTCTTCCCCTGAATAGAATTGAAAGATTCTCGAGGTTATCACAGTTTTCAAGCGATTGCCCGCAGGTTTATGAGATTATTGAAACAAATATCTATATAAATAAGAATGATGCTTTTAGTTCTATTTCCACCTTCTATATACGATAGGCATCATTGCCTCTGCTATTAGGTCTTTTGGTGCATTTATTCTGAATTGTTTTTCTATCATATTCGTATTTATTCGCAAGTTATGTTCGAAAGACTGACATTTTACGTGGTTAGAAACAGTTCACTATTGTTTCTCATCTGGATATGGAGAGTGCGTAGGGGTTTAAGGATTGATGCACCGGCCGAGTGTCTGTAGGTGCTTGATGACTGTGTCCTTGAGCTTTTTGAGTGTTGGTGATGTCCTTCAGGGCTGCGAAAATGGCGGGTAAAGCCAACAAAGGCAAAAACAAAGGCAAGGGCAAACCTGACTCAGGTTCTGTTGCCTCGAAAGAGGTCAAGCCCTTAGCAAGTGCGACCGGGCTTCCTGAGTTGGTTTTGAAGAAGGCCCCTGTTGTACCCGCTGCAGTGGACAAATTGGCAGTGGAAGCTCCGAAAGAGGCCGTAGCTGAGGCTCTGACCGAATCGCCTAAGGTGGAAACTGCGTCCTCCTTGTCCGAGGAAACGGAGATAAGTGGCCTAAGCGAAGCCGGTACCGATGGTGCGAAGTCGAAGTCTGAAGAAGCTGAAGCTCGTGATGTGAATGGTGATGGAGAAGCGGATGGAGAAGCCGATGGAGATGGTAAGGCGGTTCTGTTGCTGACTTTTCCTATTTTGAATGTTAGATTACTCGTGGAGTTGGGACAAGATTACTAGACGAGCGCTGTCGCGGTCACCAGCGACAGGTTTGGATGTTGATGCCCGAATCCAGCTCCACTCTTTTATCCAATTATCGTAATGCCCACGTAGGAAACTTGGCTTGCCGCCCGCATGCTTAGAGAAATGATTTGTTGCGAAGCTGCCGCTCCGATTGTATGAAGCTGCCACTCCGATTGTTCAATTCTACGCACATATTAATTGGAGAAGAATTTAGGCTCGCAAGTTCAGAAATTGACAAGGTGGTTGCATGAATTCGCAAGTATTGTATCCTTGTTGCATGTATGACTCTGAGCAGGTCTGTGTGTTTATAAATTGTGAGATGTTTAAGCAGTCATTCTGAGAAGTTGTTTGTTATGTTTTTCAGCGGAGCTGTTGCTGTATCCGATTACCGTGAAGGGACCCAGTGGGGAGCAGCTTGAATTGCAGGTATCGATGCGAAACTTCCCTGGAATGTTCCCATTGCGATGAGTTTGTAGGCTGAGGGGGGATCTGTTGCTGCCGGAAGAAACGGATTGGGTGTGGTTGGGTGTTGATGATCAGCTTTGAGGAAATATGGTACCCTGGGAAAAATTTGTCTCTTGGTAAAGTGGTGTCTTACGTGAGAGTTCTGTGGCAGGTCAACCCAGGCGACTCTGTTATGGATTTGCGGCAGTTCCTTCTGGACGCACCTGAGACCTGCTTCTATACATGTTACGACCTCATCTTAAATTCTGCTGCCGGTGTTCGCCATCACCTGGCGGAGTACCTTGAAATTGGTGAAGTTGCTGATATCAGCGGTGGAGGCTGTTCGCTGGAGATGATTAACGGTACTTCTTCTGCGTCCATTTTATGGGACGTTTTTTTTTTTGTGTAGTAAGAGTGAAGAGCGCGATTGCGTATCCATTTTTTGAAAGTGCGTTCGAGGTAGTTCCTTTAGGATATGACTTCGTTCAATCGCTTCACAGCCGAGTCAATTCTGTTGTGGTGGTGATTCTGCGACTCCAAGATTTGACGTCTTTGAGTATTTAATGTGTGTGTGACAGCATTGTACGATGACCGAATGGTACGATCTCACGTTCGGCGAACGAGAGATTTAATCTCTACAGCTAGCATTCATTCTTCCCTCTCAACTGCGCTTGCAATGGAGTACGAAGCGAAGCAGGCTGGAGCTGCAGGTATGTTTTGCCTCGCGGTCAAGTGCAGCAGGTTGTAGCGTTTCTATCTCTTGTCTTGTTTCGCATGTCTTTTTTTCTTCTGGGTCGTGTTTGATGGTGTGGAGTGTCGCAGGCGAAGATAAGTCTACGAAGGACAAATCCGCGTCGGAGGACAAAACAGCGGGTAAGATTCCAATCTTGAGGAGTGATGTTTGGAGGTGGTTGTTCAAGTGGCTGAGAATTTCTTCCTTAAATGTTCGATTACTGTTTGAAGTCGCGTGCTTTAGACACCTTTCGGCGACTGTTGTTTCGATGATCTCACTGCACTTTTCAACGCAAATTCTAGACCTTAAATGTGCAATGTTTATTGTATTGCTGTGAAATTGCTTGCAATGTCAAATTCTCTGTTGCGTGAAGTATCAAATTCGGTGTTTGGTTGCCAGAGGTCTGCCTCTATTTGGATGTTCTTGTAATATGTATTTTGATGTTGGTTGCATTTTGACGGGAAACAGAATCTGTGAAGCCGGAGCTTGCTGAATTGGAAGGGGGTCTGGGATTTATGGAGGATTCGTGTGGTCAATTGGGTTCGCTTATTAATGTTCCTGAATCGCAAGAGAAAGCTTGTGTGGAGACCATCGCTTTTTCGTCCTTCAATCCCGTCCCAGGATACCGAAGGTAGTTTTCATCATAAATAATAGGAGCACTTCCGGCTGCACCACTGGACATGAAGTGATGTTAACGAGCGTGTATTTTTGGGAATTTTTGTGTCTACTTCGAGAGTGTTTCTTATTGAACTTTTTTTTTGTATTTTTGTGCGTCCAGACTGCTTGGCGACCTTATATACCTGGATGTGGTAACAGCCGAAGGCCAGAGTTTTTGCATCACCGCGCATTCCCGTGGATTTTATGTTAACTGTAGTAAGGGAGACATTCTGAATGCGGAACCTGCGACTCCATCTGTTGAATCCACGACGCTTGTTGGTCTGCTGCGTCTGCTAAGCAAGACTTTTACTTCAGGTAAAAGCCGAGTGCTTTTGTTATCCGTCTTTCACGATGATTTGATTCTCCGTCCCAAAACTGTTTTGGGACATGTCTAGTGAATGTTTTGACCACTTTTGGACTTGGAACTGGGATCCCCATACGAGAAGCCAAGTTCGTTGCTAGATTTCCGATACACCGGTGATTTAATCGTCATTGAGAAAATAATTTAAGAAAATGGTTGAGAGTTTGCTTGAAGGAAGCCATGTCTGCGGTTATCCTACGAGTGTAACTGACATCAGAAAGTTTTCTGGCTGAGTGTTGATTTCCAGGATTCGACGAGATATTGGACAAGAAGTCAGCTGGCCATCCGTTTGAGAATGTTCCCGTGCTTTTGCCCCCTAATGCTTGGCTTGGCCCCCACCCTACACCTGGTGAGTGGTCTATTGTGCTTTTGCTCTATTACCGCATCCTGCGGGGAGAACCTGGTTCGGTAGGTGTATTTTTCTGCTGTAGTTGCGCTTTTGTTGTGACCTCATGAATAGTTGGTTTCTGCGCGTTTTGAGGGACGTTTGTTCCAGGAGTGGAAATCCTGTGTTTTGGGTTGATTATGAGTTCACTCCTTACTTGTTCAGGGTTGTATTGCCTCCGTATCCCTTTGAAGCGCTTCCGACTGTGTCGCGTCTTGTCTTTTCGTATGTGTCGTGGGCTCCAGAATGATGCTGATTTGGTTACGTTAACATGAGAGAGTGCAGCGCACAAGAGAGATATTGCACGGGCAGAGGATGCGTTGATGGTGCCATATGGCACTGAGGTGGTGGGCATGCAGAGGGACTGGAATGAAGAGCTTCAGTCTTGCAGGGAGTTTTCTCGAGAGAGCTTGCAAGACAGGTGGGTGTCTAATTTTCGAGAAGTCCGCTTGAGTCCTTCTTGGTCTGTTGATGCCAATGCCTTTTCTGTTGCTTCATTCTGCACATGTGGTGTTTCAGTTTCCAAGTTCCAGCACCTAATAAGCATATGTTAGGGTTTGGGTGGTCATTGTTGAGGGGTACTCCAGGCAGAAGTGGAGACTATTTGTGGAGGTCTTGAAGTTGGGTGCTTGTGTTTTTCGCAGAATAATGAGGGACAGGGCTCTTTATAAAGTGAACTGTGACTTTGTGGAAGCTGCAACTAAGGGAGCTAAGGCTGTGATCAACCGGTGCATTCCTCCTATCAATCCCACAGACCCGGATCGTTTCCACATGTGAGTATGCCCAACTGCGATTGTTGAGCCGATTCTTTTCTCGATTTTCCTGTATCTATGGATTTATATGCTTGCTCTTCACAGAAACTGGAGTGTCCATTGCGGTTTGTGTGAAGAGCATGCACTGTGCATCCATTTCGTGACCTGTGTAAATGACAGCCTGCTTTGGAGTGTTTCGTTTTTGCACGTTGTACATTCTATTCCGAAGTTTTTATCGGATACGAGGAGTTGGAGTGATGTGGAATGGCTTTCGCGATATTGAGTGCGTGTGGGACTTGATCCGGATATTGAAGGTGTGAGGAATTCCTTGTGTTTGCAGGTATGTGCACAACAACATCTTTTTCAGCTTTGCTGTGGATGGAGACTTTTCTCTGATGCAGCAAATGAGGGATCAGGATCTTCCGACAGGTGAGAACGGGGTAGCGAAACCGACGGCCTCTAATGGAGATGTTGAAGCAGATCCTGTTGAGAAGAGCGAGGGCGATGTATCTTTGAATGCAGATGCTAGTGCCGCTGCTGCGGCTGTTGAAAGCGAGCAAGCTACGTATGCTTCTGCCAACAACGATCTGAAGGGAACCAAAGCTTACAACAACGTGGATGTGTCTGGGCTGTATACCCTTGCCATGGCCATCATTGACTACAGAGGTCATAGAGTGGTTGCGCAGGTGGGCCATTCAGCGGCGCTGTACTTTTGGATGAACCTGTGAATCGTGAATGTTTTCTTCCTCGATATCTTTGTTGACACCGAAGAAGTACGGATAGTGAATGTTACTCCACCTGTGTTTTGAGAGTGTTATGTTTTGGGGATGCAGAGCATCATTCCTGGCATCCTGCAAGGTGACAAGACAGATTCTTTGCTATACGGGTCCGTGGACAATGGCAAGAAGATCGCCTGGAACGAGAAATTCCATGCTAAGGTTAGCGTCGTGTGGAATACATAGAACGTTCGCTCGTTTGGACGCTTTCGTTCTTGTGGTTCGTGTTGAGATCCATTTGAACAGTAAGTGATGAGTTCTTTATTCAGGCACTGGAAGCAGGAAAGCTGCTGCATATCAAGGAGCATGAAGTACTGGACGGAGCTGGAAAGTCCGTGACAATATGTGCTCCAGTGGAATGCAAGGGTATTGTTGGTAGTGATGACAGGTATGTGCTGCTTGAACCCTCTGACTTCATGACTGTGCGGAAGCTAAAGGTCCTGGATGTTCTTTCATCTCACTCTGCCATTGCTCGAGGTGTGGGGTTGCAGTTATTCTTAGTCACTGAAGAATGGATGTTACAGGCACTACCTTCTGGATCTAATGAGGACAACTCCGAGAGACATTAATTATACGGGCCCTGGATCTCGACTGTGTGTTCTCCGACCCGAGCTCGTGGCGGCGTTTTGCCAAGTAAGTGAGCTTTGCAGGTCAGATTGTCCTTGGCATTTGCGATACAAACTAGCGTTTGAAAGTATTCCTGGATGCATTATTTTCCGCTCCTACTTTTGTGGCTTTATGGAACTTTCGATCGATGGCTTGGTGACGCCTTGTATCTCACTCTTGCAGGTTGAGGCTTTAGAAAGAGTAAAGATCAGCAAAACTGATGAGGATCCGAGCGGCGAAAAATCTTTGGTGCAAGAAGAGCTTTCGAAGATCATGCTGAACCCCAATGTCTTCACGGATTTCAAAGTAGCTGGTAGTCCAGAGGTCGGGGCCAAACCAACGCCTTTCCGTCTTTCTTCTATGTGATTTGGATCCACATACATGCAGTTCCTGAGGCTGAGTTGTGTAGGTTTCAGGCCCCAGCGTCTCTCTTAGCTGAGGCTTTGTTTTTTTTCTTGTTTATGTATGATAGGACATTGAGGCCGATGAAGAGCTCGTACGAAAAGCAGGCACTTATCTCAAAGAGACCGTATTACCAAGGCTGATTTCTGACTTGAGTAGCTTGGAGGTGTCTCCCATGGATGGTCCTACTTTGACCGATGCCCTCCATGCCCACGGCATCAACATCCGTTATCTTGGCGAAGTAAGAACATCCGTATTTTGCATGAATGGAGGCTGAGAAGTTGAAGCTCCTGTCCGTGATTGATTTTTGTTGCTTCCGATGTAGATTTAGATTACCGTTTAGGGTGGACGCACGCAGTGTTGAAGTGATTGTCACAAGCGACAGTGATCTGGTGGATTTGAAGTTGCCAATTGTCTGCGCCTGTTTTCGTGCTTTTTGCAGTTCATTGATCGTGTTTGTGGGTGATTTTCAGGTGGCGAAGAAGGCGGAGCACTTGCCCCATATTTGGGATCTAACTGTTGTGGAGATGGTTGTCCGGGCTGCCAAACACGTTCTCAAGGTTTGTGTTCGTACTTTACATTCAGTTAGACAATGTACGAAGAGACTTCCTGGTTGATGAGTTCTGTCACTTTGGTATGGACTTGGTAGGGTGGGTGAGAGAGGTTAGTTTGGTTTGTGTCTGTCAACACTTGCACCTTAACTGCTGGAGTTTCATCTTTTGCAGGGTGTGTTACGAGAGACCCTTGATCAGGATGTTGGTGGAGCTATTGCCCACTTTTTCAATTGTCTAGGTGGACCGGAGTCATCGAAAGCAAGCGTTGAAGGTAGCAGTGGGTCAAGCGAGAAGTCTGAAGAAAAGGCTCCTTCTGTAAGCGACGATACCAGTTCTTTCCTGCTGACAGTTGCATACGGAGTGTTGAATTTCATGGAGACTACCAGCACCAAGAGTATTTGTACGCATCAATATCTAAGATGGAACGTGCCTAGAATCTGGAGCTGGTAGTCGGTCTGAAGATTAAGAAATCTGATGTGTGGGACTTTGTGCTGACGAGCGCAGGAGAATTCCTCGTCGACAGACTCAGGGATATCGGAAAGGAAACCGTCGTACTTGTGCATAACCCCTGCTCTTGTGTGGTCTGATATCGAGGAGAATGTGAAGTTCAAGTACCGGGTATTTATTCGTTTCCAATCTAAGTCTTGCATACTGTCCATACGAACGGCGTCAGAATTTGTACAAGAGTTATAAGCTCATGGACTTGTTGTATGCGTGCTATAATGTCGTTTTTATCAGCTGGTGAATTCTTGAGCCCGGCCTGTTTTCTGCGTTACTTTTGTCGTAGCACATGTGTTGTTCACACCGAATCGGTTAGAGCTTTACACTTGGTGGATGGCTTTCATCCCTTTAGAGTTCACGGATCCCGTGACTGTTTTTTTAGCCCTATTTCAGTTCTTCTTATATTTCTACCTTACCTGAATGACGGTTTGGAAGAGATGTCGTGAAAAAATTTCATGGCATAGTCTCGAAATCCAATCGTCGAGTAGTTTGCAGAAGGCATGGTCTTTCCAGGTTTCCAGGTTAAATGTGACGTCAGCGGCATTGTGAATACCTTCTGCAATTGACGTGCTTTTGGAAACACCCGTCCTGCAGGTTGACTTGCCAACCGATGTGCGATCCAGAATACGAAAGATATCCACTTTCCGAAACCTGAGTCAGAAGGTAAGGTTTTTTCTTTTTCAATTCTGGTGCAAGTTTTCGAGTTTATTGGATTCCTATCTCCAATTTGCTGTGAAATGTTGATTCTGATCCGTGCGTGCCATCAGATGGGCGTTATGCTGGCAGCCAGGAAGTACGACTTCGAAGCCGACTCCCCGTTCCAGCTCTGTGATATTCTGGATCTGCAGTCCGTGGTCAAGCACTTATCCCCTGTCTGTGTGGACGCTCGTGACCTTTTGGAAAGCGGGAAGCTGCGATTGGCTCAAGTGCGTTTTAAAAACCTCGGATTCCTTTTCCGTCTTTTCCTTGACTCATACTGTCGTCGTTATGCGTTTGTGCTAATTAACCACAAGTTTAGTTTTGTTGAGCGTGTCCGGAAAGTTGGAGAACGATTTTCGGGGTGTCTAGCAATGGGATCAGAAGAGGTCCCTTGGGTAGGGTAGCGCATCCTAGCAAAAGACGCAGGACGGTTTTTGTTGTACTTATCCGATTTTCATTGATCTTGTTGTTCAGGGGAAGCTGAATGAAGCTTACGAGGCGTTTTCGGAAGCGTTCACAATCTTACAACAGGTTGTGTTCTGGATGTTCGATTGAGCACATGCTGGTTCTGATTTGGATTTGGGTGTGGATTCTTTGAGTGAATGTAACATCGGACATTCTGGATAGTGATTTTTGCTTTTGCAGATAGTGACAGACGTGCGGTATTTGGAAGATGTGATGTTGTGTCGCTTAATTTATGAATGTGTGTAAACAGGTTTGTGGACCTATGCATCGAGAAGTTGCGAATTGCTGCCGGTATGTACCCGTGCACTGTGTTGATGAGTTCACTGTTGGCGTCTTCTTTATTTTTGTGGTGATTTGCATCGTTTTGCAAAGTATCTGTTGCATTTGCATTTTCTGTGAAGTCTTTTGGTAGCCATTTGGTTAATTTCGCACATTACTGCTTTCTTTATATAATCCAATCTTTTTTGTTGCAGATATCTAGCCATGGTTCTCTATCATGCCGGGGACATGGCAGGCGCAATAATGCAACAGCACAAGGAGCTGATCATTAATGAGCGCTGTCTGGGAAGTGATCACCCAGACACTGCGCACAGGTACTCCTCCGATGTTTTCATGGGTGCATTTTTTCAGGACGGCTCCTTACGAGTTGGTCCTATGGTTGATGATGTTGTTGTAGCTGATGCACGGAGATTTGTGGAATGTTTTGTTATTTTTTCCTTGTCTATTTTAACGCTTTCTATTACATTCCCTCGTTTATTCGATCTCTTGTGGACCTATTGCAAGGTCTTTTTGTTCGGTATGAGTAAGGAATGGAGATTTTTGTTTATGACTCTTTTGTGATGATGGCTGTTGGTTGTGCAAGTCCTGAGAATTGCACGGGTGTTCCTACTTTCTTTGAATGTCACGGGAGAAGTTACTGACTCCGTTGATTATGTGTTGCATTGTGACCCAGTTACGGGAACATGGCCTTGTTTTATCATGGATTGAATCAGACTGAGCTTGCGCTCCGACACATGGCCCGCACGTTGGTGCTTTTGAATGTTTCTTGCGGTTCGGATCACCCCGACGTCGCAGCGACGTTCATCAACATCGCGATGATGTACCAGGACATTGGCAAGATGAATGTTGCTCTTCGCTACTTGCAAGAAGCTCTTAAAAGAAACGAACGGCTTCTTGGTCCGGAGCACATCCAAACTGCGGTTTGCTACCATGCTTTGGCCATTGCCTTCAACTGCATGGGAGCGTATAAGCTGTCTTCCCAGGTGAGTGTCCTGGGTAATCATGGACAGTGATCGTGGTGGTGGAGATGTTTGAGTAGTAGTTGACGATCCGAAGCAACGAACTGTATTTACGAATTTCGTTCGCCATTTGGTCATGCTGGTGAACTGGCTTCTCCGTTTCTGCTACTCTCATTTGCAGTTGGGTCGAATTACTATGTACCCTCCTGTACCATGCATGTGTCGTCATGTTTTCTGAACTGGCTCTTCTAGGTGAGGCCTCTTTGGCCGCTGAGTTTTCTACAGCCTGAGTTTTTTGACTTAGTGAATTGATTGGGTTTCAGCATGAGCGGAGCACGTACAGTATATTATTGAAGCAACTCGGAGAGGACGATTCGAGAACGAAAGATTCTGCCAATTGGATCAAGACATTCCAGATTCGTGACATTCAGGTAGTTTTATAATTCTCTGGCCGGCATGACGGCCTTGATTTATTTCCTGTATTGGTCATAGGTGAGCCTCGGAAGTTGGTATGGCTTTTTGTCAGCATTGTTGAATCTTGACGCATCGAAAGAATATTTCGATTACATTTACAGGATAGTTTTTGTCCCCTGGTTGTGTTGTTGAGGTGACACGAGAGAACTATTTGAGTCTTGATTGATCTGAGACTGATTTGATGTGCTTCTTTCCTTCGTTTTGTAGGCACACGCTCAGAAGCAGAAGGGGCAGCAGGCTGTTAGTGCTGCTGCCGCACAGAAGGCCGCCGCGGATGCTTTGAAGGTGCTTGATCTGCGAATATCTTTGTTGTGACTTTTTTGTCAGTCTTCCCAGTTAGAATGGTCCTTCCGATCGTCATATTGCTCGGGGTAGGGTAATTGTGGAGTAGCTGTTGAGCTGTGTCAATGTTCTGAATGTGGCAGGCAAGGCCCGACTTGGTGCAAGCATTCCAGCAAGCGGCAGCGAGCAGTAGTGTGAATCGTGGACCCATTGGCAGGTCCGCTGAAACTCAGTCGAGGGCCAGAGGCGTCCCTGATGAACGGGCTGCCCGTGCTGCCAACGAAGTGAGGAAGAAGGCTGCTGCGCGGGGTCTGAATGTGCGTCCCCAAGCCGCGGCTCCGAACCAGAGCATCCCCCCTCTCGGGGATTTGCTGAGCCTTATCAACAGTGGGGTGGCCGGTAAAGCCCCTGTTGCTAGTAGTAGTCCGAGTTCCAGTACTCCAAGAGGGACGACCAAAGCTGGTCAGAGAGCAGAGAGGAAGCCTTCCGCGACCGCCTCCGCGGCAGCCCGGCCCGTTCCCGTTTCCGCTGTGAGTAACGGGCCTGTGCCGAGCGCGGCCGCGGCTCCTGATTCGTCTAGTCCTTCCCCAGTAGGTTTAGGAAACGGTTTGGGTGGTCTAGAGATGAAGAAGAAAAAATCAAAGTCGAAGAACGCAGCCTTGTAGTGGACGTAGTTGGGCAATTCGGTTTTGTTTACAAGTACAGTTTTGCAGTTCAAACGTGGAGGTAATCTGTAGGCGTCGATCAGTTGCACACAATGAGTTGCTATTCTATTCCCTGTGTGTGGTGCCTTCAACGATGGCCTGGAGCGCGTGCCACTTATTCTCTGGCGTAGTCTTTAAGGTCTTGTAGTGTAGATTGAAGTCGGCTTGGGATGGTAGTACATCATTGACTAGGCTCCTGCAAGAACGTGCAAGAGCTTACGAGTTACGCTGAGGCTCCTTTTTTGATGAATCCTCAATTTATTCTTTACACTCTTTTTCCCTGGCGCTCGTGGTATTGGTGTAGTGTGTCTTTTCAGTGCTCATTTTCTTGTCTTCCTCCGTGCTGCTTGCGCATGGGTTATTCGTTGCCTGAGCTTTGATCCATTCCGTTTCGTGGCGGAGGCGCGTAATGCTTGCCGCGCGTGCACGGTGGCGCAGTTGCCAGGTCGTCACAGCTGGGTACAGGTACGTCGCAACAGATCCACTGTCCATTTCACACACCGACTTAGCATTTGGATCAGGGTTTAATCATGGCTAGCAGAGTGAGTGAAGGGTTCAATTCATGCTGCACCTTGTGTTCGTCCGTGGGTTTTTTGCCGAAGGAGATTGGGCCTCGATGGTAGTGGCAAGCATTGGAATGATTCTGATCCTCGGTGAACTTTATCCCGCATCCTACATTCTTGCATATTCGCGGCGCCGGCTCCCGTTGTGACCAATTAGGGTTTGTTTCCTGGTCTAAACCTTCATCTTGTGGAGGTTTCGTTTCCTCTTCCTCTGGTAGCTGCGTTATAGCTGCCCACGGAGCTCGGTCTTTGTACGCGCTTAACTTCGTGCCTGCAATTCCGAGCGGACCATTCAGACCAAATGGCTTGATACAGTACAAATTCTTCAGATTTTGACGACGTTTGTTTGTACTTAGAACGAGAGGTATTGAGTATTGTAGCGTATTCAGACCGTGAGTAGCACAGAATCCTTGTTTGCAGCGAGGGCACGTCTTGCGGGTTTCGTTCATGCGCAGTATCTGAAGACTTGTGAGGGAGTCATCATCATCTTTAATTTCGTTAGCATCGATGTTGAATGCATTTGAGATGTAGGTTTCCATACCTGTAAGTTGTGTCCGTGATTGTTACCTTCACTTAATTGCATAGAAGCTGGGTGGATTCCTTTTTAGAGATTAATCGATGCACGAGAGGATGAACCCTAATTGAACCGCCGGGACATGGATTCCGTGGGCCCTACATGCCGTCGTAATGGATTGGTTATGCAATTTCTGATTCAGCGATCATCTCCTTCGAGATCCACTTTCAAACTCAAGGGAATCTTTGCCAACAATATCAAGACCCAGATTGACGGGATTGCAGGTTTGGAATGTAGGTCTCTTCAGGTGTTATCGGTGACAGGGGACGGGGATTTTGTTTTTCAAATCATGGAATCGGTAGTATGCTTACTGTCACTTGGACACTGTCGTTGTGAGTTCCTTCCGCATGCCGTGAGGAACAATGATGTTGTTGTCAGGGTGTATGGCAGGATCATACCAAATGGGTGACGCAAAGATGACCTAATTTTGCTATTACACCGATTCGTTGTTGTACACGAAATGGGTTTAGTGCTGGGATGACGAACGGTTCGGTTTGTCGCTGAAAAGGTAAAATTGGCTTGGGTGAAAAGATGCCAGGTCTCTTTTTTGAGATTTTTACGGCGATACAAATCAGGGATCCCCGGTATTTCATGCGTATTATCACTGCTTCTAGTTTACGTTTAGTGACCTGGCACGGTAGGAGTCTTGTTCCTGCAACTCATTGCTGGATAATGTGCTTAAAGGATGCACGGATTCGGTTGCGAAAATTGGGTGGTTGATGGATTTGGTTTAGGTTATAGAAGCTGGTTTGCAGCAGGGGTTTGGGTTTATGGGTGAATTAGTGAAAATCAATTACGAGGATATGTGGCCTTCGCCCATAGGCTGTGCTACAATGACGAACCCTATGGAGACTGCGGTAGCCAAGAAGAGAAGCAGCAGACGGGGCAATCGATTCGGATCAGGATGATGCAGCTGACGGACATGGCGCTGCGGTTGCTGAGAAGGCTAATGGCGTTGCGGAGCAGAAGGAGATGGCCGACGTGAAGAGAGCAAAGAAAGCAGAGACGGCGCCGGCTGCAAGCCTCGTAGACGTGGGCGTGAAGAGAATTGTTGATGAGCGTGCCAGGACTGGGACCGTTGCAGCTGTGAAAGACTGTAAGTGGATTTTCACTGTGGGATGGATGATGAATGAGCTTCTGATTTGGAATTGGATTGACAGAGGCACCTATTGGAAAAATCGACAGAGGTTATTCGGATTCATTTCATTCAAAGTGGTAGCTTTTGAGTTGTTATCTGTCCGTGCAATGTCTCAGATACTTTTGGGGATGCAGATGCCGAGGCTGCTGCTGCTGGTGGAGCGAAGAAAGGCCCCGACAGGCCCGGAGGATGGAAAGTGGGTCGAAAGAGGAAGGTCGCGATGCTCCTTGCCTATCGTGGGGCAGACTATGAGGGCATGTAGACTAATCCTGGAGCTATCACCATCGAAGAGGCACTGGAACAAGCCTTGTTTCGTGCATCTGCCATAGTGCAGTGCAATTTCGGTGATTTGCGAAAGGTGGGTTGGATGAGAGGTGCTTGAACTGACCAAGGAGTGAGTGCCGTCGGACCCTTCGTCTCTGCGCGCTTTGGTGATTGACCCACCGCGCGGACCCGCAGCTTCCGAAGGTACTTCGCGGGTTTGGGTACGGGCGATTATCGTTGAACCTGAATTTGACGCAGGTTTATCTTGAGTCGACGCTGTGAGTATCGGATTCCTGTTTTGCTCGCACTCGACATGCTTATCTCGGTAGGGATACCGTGGTGATGGGGGAGGAGCGGATTGTGAATGTGAGGCAGAATTGCAAAGAGAAGAGGATTGCGCTTTTGCAGGGTTACGCTGGATTGGACGGTGGTACTCATGGCGTTACTGAAGGTACGATATCTCTTGTCTGTTTCACTCTGTCTTGTTGATCTCAGAATCGATTTGTTTTTTAGGACACATGTTGTGGATTTAGTTTCTTATAGCTTGATGTTTGCTTGTTATTCACAGTGGCATTGCAGTCCAAGGAGTCTGATATCTATTTTCCAAAGGTGGAAACTTGTGAGATGCTCAGCACTGTTGTGGTAAAAGCATTAGAACTTAAGGCGCTGAACGAGCACCTCTCGAATTTGGCGAATCCAAGCCGCAGAAGCCGAATGAATTCTTGAGCAGATACAACGGCACGGATAATTTTCACATCTTCACGGCAACGGATAAAACCCGAAGTCCGTAGTGCAAAGAAGTATATTCTCTCCGCAGGTGTAGTCTTTTGTCCGCACAGGGGCAATGACGTGACCACAAAGATGTCTCCGGAGCTTGGTTTTATCCGTGGGGAATGTTTTTACACAGCTTATAACAAGAAATTCAGCCACTCGCATGAGGAGGTGCCTCAGAAAGGCTACGAGGAGTTGATCCAGAGGTTTTAGCACGATGTTGTTTACCCTCACATTGCAACTACTGAAGCCGGGGAGGGAACCATGGCTTTGTGGCTTCACAGTCTCAACGATCGTCATTATCCTTTCTTCCTGACCCGTCGGGAGTCGGCGAAACTGTAGATCCGGTTTTCTGATAGAGGCCTGAGTGTGATAATATTGGTGTTCTCTGTTAGCGGTGAGGATCCACGTCAATGGCGTGCTTCACCCTGCAGCTTTCTCTTGTGGGTCCTTCGGACTGGCTTGTTAGGGTTTCAGGATGTTTGTTGATAGAGTTGCTAGAACAGAACTTTGTCTTTAGTCCGGTGACGGAGAATGTGCGGAATCTCATTAGGTCTACAGGCTGCAGCTTCAAGATGTAAGGAGGTGCAATCAGTTGCTGCGCGAGATGATCTCAAAGTTAGTCAGGTCTTCTTTCCTCCAAGTTTTGATAGAGAGTAGGGTAGGCGGGTTGTTGAGGGGTCCTGGATTTCGCCATCGTAGGCAAACGGAGATGTCGAGTGTGGAAGAGACGTGCGTAAGCTCTCGTCATTTGCAAACTTTGAACCACGGTGTTGGTTTTGATGTCTTGAATATTACTCGCATTTAATTTCAATCTCTCAGGTTCTTTGTTTTACGTCTGAAACCGATCGATTCGACTTAGAATGTAGCTTTTGGAATGGACGCGAAGCCGCTCGGAAGACGTTTCGGTCATAGGTCTCATCCAAGCACTCACCAAGTCAGCACATGACTATCAATTTCTATCGATTTTCTTGTATTTTTTTGTTTCGGCGTGGCCGGAGGAGGGCACTTACTTTCGTCAAAGAAGTGATAATATTAAGGTTATTCTCCCTTCAAGCCTATTCTCTTTCAGGATGAGCTGTAGGTCGTGTACACAGCCTTTGCTGTCACCGCTCACGCTGTAAATTTTGCTTTACCTGACTCAGATCGCGGCTGCTGTAGTGGCCGTTTCTTGGGATACGACAATGGGAGGTGCCACATTCTTATTAATGTTGCTGATTTTTCTGGTTGTCCTCGCCCGTCTGAGTTTCTTTTCTGCTCCTCTCAGCCCATTCGTCAACAAAACTCCAGCAATCTCTCAGCGAAAGGCTGACTGCGACTATGGCCGTGGTCGCTGGGTGTTGGACGCAACCCGAAAACCTCAGTATGCAGCCGATTGTCTCTTTCAACGGAACGCTTGGAACTGTGGGAAAAACAAGAAACCAGGATTGGAGAGGATGAATCAGTGGACGTGGGTGCCAAGGAACTGTACTCCATTGATGCGGATGGAACCCCATTCGTTTCTGCGAGCCATACGAGGGCTGCGCCTGGGGTTTATTGGTGACTCTCTCAATGAGAACTTTATGGTGGCTCTTCTATGCAGTCTCAGTGCGGCCGATGCTAAAGCTCGCAAATGGAAACGAAAAGGGGCGTGGAGAGGAGCATATTTTCCATCTTTCAATGTCACTGTGGGCTATCACCGAGCTGTGCTGCTTTCGAAATTTGCGAAGTAGGTACTTGTTCGGTATTTCCGAAAAAATTGAGTTTGGGTGGGTTATCAAGAACTGCAGTGTGTGCTTGCTGATTTAGTACACTTGTTCTGATTAGGGCACATTGCAGAGTGCAGGACTTGACTGGCTTGGGGTCAGGATTCCGGGTTGACATTGACGTTCCAGCTGATGATTGGGTTAACGCCACGCAGTTCTACGACGCTCTTGTCTTCAACACGGGGCACTGGTGGAACACTCTTCCACTCTGGATATTTGTTTATGGCAAGGAAGCTGCATGTCTTTGTGTTCTTTGGCACAACTTGAAGACCACGAATAACATTTTGGAGTGGATTGTAAGTTGATTGAAGCGATTATGTCCATGACAGGTGGAGCTATGACAAATTCCAAGAACAGTCACCTCTGCTGTTCTACAAACAGGGGCAGCCCATGAGGCCGTCTCTGAGCATGCCGGAAGGATTGGCAGCAGTGCTGGAGAGCACGCTGGATTTCATCGAAACAAGAGTCCCTGCGAGAGTTTTGAAAGTGTGGCGCCTCCAGTCTCCCAGGCACTTTCAGGGCGGAGAATGGAACCAGAATGGAAGCTGTAGTGGCGCCGTGCTTCTGAATGACATGCAGGTGAAGGATGCTCTTTCTTCCGCGTCTTCTTCATATGATTTCTACAAATTTTATGAGAATACTCGGAGATTCAACGTCGGAGTTATTCATGCCGTATGGCGATAAATACAGGTTGTGAAATTAGTTATTAGAAGATCAGTGACGTATGCAATACATTGTGTACGATGTACATCTGCTGGGCACGTAATTTCTTTGAAGAGCATGTTGGTGCAGGTGGAGGAGTGGTTCGGCCTTGCCAGTGGGGGTGTGAATAGAGAAGAACGCGAGGTCAATCGTTTGATCCAGTCAGCTTTGAGCCATCGTGAGGACTTCGTGGTGCTGGACGTAGCCGCCATGAGCGAGTTTCGAGCCGATGCTCATCCGTCTGTGTGGCTGGGAAGCAAAGAGGCGCACATCGTATGGGGGCAGGATTGCTTGCATTGGTGCCTGCCAGGATTGCCAGATACCTGGGTAGACATGTTGGCTGCGGTTGTTCTGGAGCACAGGCGAGGAGCTCGGTGATTCACAGTATAATGGCCTAGAGCCTAGTTCAATTCAAATATTCATGATTACCAACTACCAGCTATTAGCACTTTCAGTTAACCTAGTCCTACACCGGTATTAGAAACAATGAACACATAATCTTTACACTCGAGACAAAAACCACACCCTGGATATTCCCTCACATCATTCAATAATCTCCGCAACTTCCCTCGGATATAAGAAGGAACACCACCACCTTGCACGTAACTTCCATAAACAATAAGTTACAAAACCCCAAATTCTTCATCCACACTCATCGTGGTCGGATGTGAAGTTGTGAACCACCACAGCATATACTTTCTAAGTCGAGCCTCTCGGTCAGTTTCAGACACAAAAACCTGAGACCTTGAAATCAGATGCGCGTATTATTCAAGACATCGAAACCAACACCCTGGTTCAAAGTTTGCAAATGACAACGGACCTAACACACGTCTCTTCCACACTCGACATCTCCGTTTGCCTATGATGGCGAAACCAGGACACCTCAAGAGTCTACCAGACTCTCTCAATCAAAACTTGGAAGACACTAGACCTGACTAACAATGTAATCATCTCGTGCAGCAACTGATTGCTCCTCCTTACATCTTGAAGCTGAAGCCCATAGACCTAATGAGATTCCGCACGAATTCCATTGCCCGACTCAAGACTAAGATCCGGTCTAGCCACTCTATCAGCACGCATTCCGAAACCCAAACAGGTCAATCGGAAGGATCTTCAACTGAGCTGTAGGTGAAGGACGCCATTCACGTAGATCCTCAGCTAGAGCGGGGACAACACCAATACTCTCACCCAGAAGGCACCATCAGTTTCGCCAACTCCCGACGGATCACGAAGTAAGGATAATGGCGATCGTTGAGACTGTAAGCCATGGTTCCATACCTGGATTCAATTGTTGCAATGCAAAAAGGAAGCAACATAGTGCTTAAACTTCAGGATAAACTCCTCGACGACTTCCTGAGTCACCTCATGCGAGAGGCAAAATTTCTTGTCATAGGTTGCATAAAAACATTTCACGAGGAAAAAACCACATTCCGGAGAAATCGATGTGGTCCCGGCGTTGTCCCCCTGCAGAGAAAAGACTCCACGTGTGATCACAACTAATCAAGCAACGGTTCCAACGACTGAGAACAGACATAGAGTCTAGCAAAACAATCCATAAAGAAACAGGAAAATACCTCTTCCAGGTGATGTCAACGAAAGTCAAAGGTAGAAAACCACATATGATTGCTAATCCCGTGCAGATCATCGTTTCACAAACCCGCGAAGTACCTTCGGAAGCTGCGGGTCCGCGCGGTGGGTCAATCACCAAAGCGCGCAGAGACGAAGGGTCCGACGGCACTCACTCCTTGGTCAGTTCAAGCACCTCTCATCCAACCCACCTTTCGCAAATCACCGAAATTGCACTGCACTATGGCAGATGCACGAAACAAGGCTTGTTCCAGTGCCTCTTCGATGGTGATAGCTCCAGGATTAGTCTACATGCCCTCATAGTCTGCCCCACGATAGGCAAGGAGCATCGCGACCTTCCTCTTTCGACCCACTTTCCATCCTCCGGGCCTGTCGGGGCCTTTCTTCGCTCCACCAGCAGCAGCAGCCTCGGCATCTGCATCCCCAAAAGTATCTGAGACATTGCACGGACAGATAACAACTCAAAAGCTACCACTTTGAATGAAATGAATCCGAATAACCTCTGTCGATTTTTCCAATAGGTGCCTCTGTCAATCCAATTCCAAATCAGAAGCTCATTCATCATCCATCCCACAGTGAAAATCCACTTACAGTCTTTCACAGCTGCAACGGTCCCAGTCCTGGCACGCTCATCAACAATTCTCTTCACGCCCACGTCTACGAGGCTTGCAGCCGGCGCCGTCTCTGCTTTCTTTGCTCTCTTCACGTCGGCCATCTCCTTCTGCTCCGCAACGCCATTAGCCTTCTCAGCAACCGCAGCGCCATGTCCGTCAGCTGCATCATCCTGATCCGAATCGATTGCCCCGTCTGCTGCTTCTCTTCTTGGCTACCGCAGTCTCCATAGGGTTCGTCATTGTAGCACAGCCTATGGGCGAAGGCCACATATCCTCGTAATTGATTTTCACTAATTCACCCATAAACCCAAACCCCTGCTGCAAACCAGCTTCTATAACCTAAACCAAATCCATCAACCACCCAATTTTCGCAACCGAATCCGTGCATCCTTTAAGCACATTATCCAGCAATGAGTTGCAGGAACAAGACTCCTACCGTGCCAGGTCACTAAACGTAAACTAGAAGCAGTGATAATACGCATGAAATACCGGGGATCCCTGATTTGTATCGCCGTAAAAATCTCAAAAAAGAGACCTGGCATCTTTTCACCCAAGCCAATTTTACCTTTTCAGCGACAAACCGAACCGTTCGTCATCCCAGCACTAAACCCATTTCGTGTACAACAACGAATCGGTGTAATAGCAAAATTAGGTCATCTTTGCGTCACCCATTTGGTATGATCCTGCCATACACCCTGACAACAACATCATTGTTCCTCACGGCATGCGGAAGGAACTCACAACGACAGTGTCCAAGTGACAGTAAGCATACTACCGATTCCATGATTTGAAAAACAAAATCCCCGTCCCCTGTCACCGATAACACCTGAAGAGACCTACATTCCAAACCTGCAATCCCGTCAATCTGGGTCTTGATATTGTTGGCAAAGATTCCCTTGAGTTTGAAAGTGGATCTCGAAGGAGATGATCGCTGAATCAGAAATTGCATAACCAATCCATTACGACGGCATGTAGGGCCCACGGAATCCATGTCCCGGCGGTTCAATTAGGGTTCATCCTCTCGTGCATCGATTAATCTCTAAAAAGGAATCCACCCAGCTTCTATGCAATTAAGTGAAGGTAACAATCACGGACACAACTTACAGGTATGGAAACCTACATCTCAAATGCATTCAACATCGATGCTAACGAAATTAAAGATGATGATGACTCCCTCACAAGTCTTCAGATACTGCGCATGAACGAAACCCGCAAGACGTGCCCTCGCTGCAAACAAGGATTCTGTGCTACTCACGGTCTGAATACGCTACAATACTCAATACCTCTCGTTCTAAGTACAAACAAACGTCGTCAAAATCTGAAGAATTTGTACTGTATCAAGCCATTTGGTCTGAATGGTCCGCTCGGAATTGCAGGCACGAAGTTAAGCGCGTACAAAGACCGAGCTCCGTGGGCAGCTATAACGCAGCTACCAGAGGAAGAGGAAACGAAACCTCCACAAGATGAAGGTTTAGACCAGGAAACAAACCCTAATTGGTCACAACGGGAGCCGGCGCCGCGAATATGCAAGAATGTAGGATGCGGGATAAAGTTCACCGAGGATCAGAATCATTCCAATGCTTGCCACTACCATCGAGGCCCAATCTCCTTCGGCAAAAAACCCACGGACGAACACAAGGTGCAGCATGAATTGAACCCTTCACTCACTCTGCTAGCCATGATTAAACCCTGATCCAAATGCTAAGTCGGTGTGTGAAATGGACAGTGGATCTGTTGCGACGTACCTGTACCCAGCTGTGACGACCTGGCAACTGCGCCACCGTGCACGCGCGGCAAGCATTACGCGCCTCCGCCACGAAACGGAATGGATCAAAGCTCAGGCAACGAATAACCCATGCGCAAGCAGCACGGAGGAAGACAAGAAAATGAGCACTGAAAAGACACACTACACCAATACCACGAGCGCCAGGGAAAAAGAGTGTAAAGAATAAATTGAGGATTCATCAAAAAAGGAGCCTCAGCGTAACTCGTAAGCTCTTGCACGTTCTTGCAGGAGCCTAGTCAATGATGTACTACCATCCCAAGCCGACTTCAATCTACACTACAAGACCTTAAAGACTACGCCAGAGAATAAGTGGCACGCGCTCCAGGCCATCGTTGAAGGCACCACACACAGGGAATAGAATAGCAACTCATTGTGTGCAACTGATCGACGCCTACAGATTACCTCCACGTTTGAACTGCAAAACTGTACTTGTAAACAAAACCGAATTGCCCAACTACGTCCACTACAAGGCTGCGTTCTTCGACTTTGATTTTTTCTTCTTCATCTCTAGACCACCCAAACCGTTTCCTAAACCTACTGGGGAAGGACTAGACGAATCAGGAGCCGCGGCCGCGCTCGGCACAGGCCCGTTACTCACAGCGGAAACGGGAACGGGCCGGGCTGCCGCGGAGGCGGTCGCGGAAGGCTTCCTCTCTGCTCTCTGACCAGCTTTGGTCGTCCCTCTTGGAGTACTGGAACTCGGACTACTACTAGCAACAGGGGCTTTACCGGCCACCCCACTGTTGATAAGGCTCAGCAAATCCCCGAGAGGGGGGATGCTCTGGTTCGGAGCCGCGGCTTGGGGACGCACATTCAGACCCCGCGCAGCAGCCTTCTTCCTCACTTCGTTGGCAGCACGGGCAGCCCGTTCATCAGGGACGCCTCTGGCCCTCGACTGAGTTTCAGCGGACCTGCCAATGGGTCCACGATTCACACTACTGCTCGCTGCCGCTTGCTGGAATGCTTGCACCAAGTCGGGCCTTGCCTGCCACATTCAGAACATTGACACAGCTCAACAGCTACTCCACAATTACCCTACCCCGAGCAATATGACGATCGGAAGGACCATTCTAACTGGGAAGACTGACAAAAAAGTCACAACAAAGATATTCGCAGATCAAGCACCTTCAAAGCATCCGCGGCGGCCTTCTGTGCGGCAGCAGCACTAACAGCCTGCTGCCCCTTCTGCTTCTGAGCGTGTGCCTACAAAACGAAGGAAAGAAGCACATCAAATCAGTCTCAGATCAATCAAGACTCAAATAGTTCTCTCGTGTCACCTCAACAACACAACCAGGGGACAAAAACTATCCTGTAAATGTAATCGAAATATTCTTTCGATGCGTCAAGATTCAACAATGCTGACAAAAAGCCATACCAACTTCCGAGGCTCACCTATGACCAATACAGGAAATAAATCAAGGCCGTCATGCCGGCCAGAGAATTATAAAACTACCTGAATGTCACGAATCTGGAATGTCTTGATCCAATTGGCAGAATCTTTCGTTCTCGAATCGTCCTCTCCGAGTTGCTTCAATAATATACTGTACGTGCTCCGCTCATGCTGAAACCCAATCAATTCACTAAGTCAAAAAACTCAGGCTGTAGAAAACTCAGCGGCCAAAGAGGCCTCACCTAGAAGAGCCAGTTCAGAAAACATGACGACACATGCATGGTACAGGAGGGTACATAGTAATTCGACCCAACTGCAAATGAGAGTAGCAGAAACGGAGAAGCCAGTTCACCAGCATGACCAAATGGCGAACGAAATTCGTAAATACAGTTCGTTGCTTCGGATCGTCAACTACTACTCAAACATCTCCACCACCACGATCACTGTCCATGATTACCCAGGACACTCACCTGGGAAGACAGCTTATACGCTCCCATGCAGTTGAAGGCAATGGCCAAAGCATGGTAGCAAACCGCAGTTTGGATGTGCTCCGGACCAAGAAGCCGTTCGTTTCTTTTAAGAGCTTCTTGCAAGTAGCGAAGAGCAACATTCATCTTGCCAATGTCCTGGTACATCATCGCGATGTTGATGAACGTCGCTGCGACGTCGGGGTGATCCGAACCGCAAGAAACATTCAAAAGCACCAACGTGCGGGCCATGTGTCGGAGCGCAAGCTCAGTCTGATTCAATCCATGATAAAACAAGGCCATGTTCCCGTAACTGGGTCACAATGCAACACATAATCAACGGAGTCAGTAACTTCTCCCGTGACATTCAAAGAAAGTAGGAACACCCGTGCAATTCTCAGGACTTGCACAACCAACAGCCATCATCACAAAAGAGTCATAAACAAAAATCTCCATTCCTTACTCATACCGAACAAAAAGACCTTGCAATAGGTCCACAAGAGATCGAATAAACGAGGGAATGTAATAGAAAGCGTTAAAATAGACAAGGAAAAAATAACAAAACATTCCACAAATCTCCGTGCATCAGCTACAACAACATCATCAACCATAGGACCAACTCGTAAGGAGCCGTCCTGAAAAAATGCACCCATGAAAACATCGGAGGAGTACCTGTGCGCAGTGTCTGGGTGATCACTTCCCAGACAGCGCTCATTAATGATCAGCTCCTTGTGCTGTTGCATTATTGCGCCTGCCATGTCCCCGGCATGATAGAGAACCATGGCTAGATATCTGCAACAAAAAAGATTGGATTATATAAAGAAAGCAGTAATGTGCGAAATTAACCAAATGGCTACCAAAAGACTTCACAGAAAATGCAAATGCAACAGATACTTTGCAAAACGATGCAAATCACCACAAAAATAAAGAAGACGCCAACAGTGAACTCATCAACACAGTGCACGGGTACATACCGGCAGCAATTCGCAACTTCTCGATGCATAGGTCCACAAACCTGTTTACACACATTCATAAATTAAGCGACACAACATCACATCTTCCAAATACCGCACGTCTGTCACTATCTGCAAAAGCAAAAATCACTATCCAGAATGTCCGATGTTACATTCACTCAAAGAATCCACACCCAAATCCAAATCAGAACCAGCATGTGCTCAATCGAACATCCAGAACACAACCTGTTGTAAGATTGTGAACGCTTCCGAAAACGCCTCGTAAGCTTCATTCAGCTTCCCCTGAACAACAAGATCAATGAAAATCGGATAAGTACAACAAAAACCGTCCTGCGTCTTTTGCTAGGATGCGCTACCCTACCCAAGGGACCTCTTCTGATCCCATTGCTAGACACCCCGAAAATCGTTCTCCAACTTTCCGGACACGCTCAACAAAACTAAACTTGTGGTTAATTAGCACAAACGCATAACGACGACAGTATGAGTCAAGGAAAAGACGGAAAAGGAATCCGAGGTTTTTAAAACGCACTTGAGCCAATCGCAGCTTCCCGCTTTCCAAAAGGTCACGAGCGTCCACACAGACAGGGGATAAGTGCTTGACCACGGACTGCAGATCCAGAATATCACAGAGCTGGAACGGGGAGTCGGCTTCGAAGTCGTACTTCCTGGCTGCCAGCATAACGCCCATCTGATGGCACGCACGGATCAGAATCAACATTTCACAGCAAATTGGAGATAGGAATCCAATAAACTCGAAAACTTGCACCAGAATTGAAAAAGAAAAAACCTTACCTTCTGACTCAGGTTTCGGAAAGTGGATATCTTTCGTATTCTGGATCGCACATCGGTTGGCAAGTCAACCTGCAGGACGGGTGTTTCCAAAAGCACGTCAATTGCAGAAGGTATTCACAATGCCGCTGACGTCACATTTAACCTGGAAACCTGGAAAGACCATGCCTTCTGCAAACTACTCGACGATTGGATTTCGAGACTATGCCATGAAATTTTTTCACGACATCTCTTCCAAACCGTCATTCAGGTAAGGTAGAAATATAAGAAGAACTGAAATAGGGCTAAAAAAACAGTCACGGGATCCGTGAACTCTAAAGGGATGAAAGCCATCCACCAAGTGTAAAGCTCTAACCGATTCGGTGTGAACAACACATGTGCTACGACAAAAGTAACGCAGAAAACAGGCCGGGCTCAAGAATTCACCAGCTGATAAAAACGACATTATAGCACGCATACAACAAGTCCATGAGCTTATAACTCTTGTACAAATTCTGACGCCGTTCGTATGGACAGTATGCAAGACTTAGATTGGAAACGAATAAATACCCGGTACTTGAACTTCACATTCTCCTCGATATCAGACCACACAAGAGCAGGGGTTATGCACAAGTACGACGGTTTCCTTTCCGATATCCCTGAGTCTGTCGACGAGGAATTCTCCTGCGCTCGTCAGCACAAAGTCCCACACATCAGATTTCTTAATCTTCAGACCGACTACCAGCTCCAGATTCTAGGCACGTTCCATCTTAGATATTGATGCGTACAAATACTCTTGGTGCTGGTAGTCTCCATGAAATTCAACACTCCGTATGCAACTGTCAGCAGGAAAGAACTGGTATCGTCGCTTACAGAAGGAGCCTTTTCTTCAGACTTCTCGCTTGACCCACTGCTACCTTCAACGCTTGCTTTCGATGACTCCGGTCCACCTAGACAATTGAAAAAGTGGGCAATAGCTCCACCAACATCCTGATCAAGGGTCTCTCGTAACACACCCTGCAAAAGATGAAACTCCAGCAGTTAAGGTGCAAGTGTTGACAGACACAAACCAAACTAACCTCTCTCACCCACCCTACCAAGTCCATACCAAAGTGACAGAACTCATCAACCAGGAAGTCTCTTCGTACATTGTCTAACTGAATGTAAAGTACGAACACAAACCTTGAGAACGTGTTTGGCAGCCCGGACAACCATCTCCACAACAGTTAGATCCCAAATATGGGGCAAGTGCTCCGCCTTCTTCGCCACCTGAAAATCACCCACAAACACGATCAATGAACTGCAAAAAGCACGAAAACAGGCGCAGACAATTGGCAACTTCAAATCCACCAGATCACTGTCGCTTGTGACAATCACTTCAACACTGCGTGCGTCCACCCTAAACGGTAATCTAAATCTACATCGGAAGCAACAAAAATCAATCACGGACAGGAGCTTCAACTTCTCAGCCTCCATTCATGCAAAATACGGATGTTCTTACTTCGCCAAGATAACGGATGTTGATGCCGTGGGCATGGAGGGCATCGGTCAAAGTAGGACCATCCATGGGAGACACCTCCAAGCTACTCAAGTCAGAAATCAGCCTTGGTAATACGGTCTCTTTGAGATAAGTGCCTGCTTTTCGTACGAGCTCTTCATCGGCCTCAATGTCCTATCATACATAAACAAGAAAAAAAACAAAGCCTCAGCTAAGAGAGACGCTGGGGCCTGAAACCTACACAACTCAGCCTCAGGAACTGCATGTATGTGGATCCAAATCACATAGAAGAAAGACGGAAAGGCGTTGGTTTGGCCCCGACCTCTGGACTACCAGCTACTTTGAAATCCGTGAAGACATTGGGGTTCAGCATGATCTTCGAAAGCTCTTCTTGCACCAAAGATTTTTCGCCGCTCGGATCCTCATCAGTTTTGCTGATCTTTACTCTTTCTAAAGCCTCAACCTGCAAGAGTGAGATACAAGGCGTCACCAAGCCATCGATCGAAAGTTCCATAAAGCCACAAAAGTAGGAGCGGAAAATAATGCATCCAGGAATACTTTCAAACGCTAGTTTGTATCGCAAATGCCAAGGACAATCTGACCTGCAAAGCTCACTTACTTGGCAAAACGCCGCCACGAGCTCGGGTCGGAGAACACACAGTCGAGATCCAGGGCCCGTATAATTAATGTCTCTCGGAGTTGTCCTCATTAGATCCAGAAGGTAGTGCCTGTAACATCCATTCTTCAGTGACTAAGAATAACTGCAACCCCACACCTCGAGCAATGGCAGAGTGAGATGAAAGAACATCCAGGACCTTTAGCTTCCGCACAGTCATGAAGTCAGAGGGTTCAAGCAGCACATACCTGTCATCACTACCAACAATACCCTTGCATTCCACTGGAGCACATATTGTCACGGACTTTCCAGCTCCGTCCAGTACTTCATGCTCCTTGATATGCAGCAGCTTTCCTGCTTCCAGTGCCTGAATAAAGAACTCATCACTTACTGTTCAAATGGATCTCAACACGAACCACAAGAACGAAAGCGTCCAAACGAGCGAACGTTCTATGTATTCCACACGACGCTAACCTTAGCATGGAATTTCTCGTTCCAGGCGATCTTCTTGCCATTGTCCACGGACCCGTATAGCAAAGAATCTGTCTTGTCACCTTGCAGGATGCCAGGAATGATGCTCTGCATCCCCAAAACATAACACTCTCAAAACACAGGTGGAGTAACATTCACTATCCGTACTTCTTCGGTGTCAACAAAGATATCGAGGAAGAAAACATTCACGATTCACAGGTTCATCCAAAAGTACAGCGCCGCTGAATGGCCCACCTGCGCAACCACTCTATGACCTCTGTAGTCAATGATGGCCATGGCAAGGGTATACAGCCCAGACACATCCACGTTGTTGTAAGCTTTGGTTCCCTTCAGATCGTTGTTGGCAGAAGCATACGTAGCTTGCTCGCTTTCAACAGCCGCAGCAGCGGCACTAGCATCTGCATTCAAAGATACATCGCCCTCGCTCTTCTCAACAGGATCTGCTTCAACATCTCCATTAGAGGCCGTCGGTTTCGCTACCCCGTTCTCACCTGTCGGAAGATCCTGATCCCTCATTTGCTGCATCAGAGAAAAGTCTCCATCCACAGCAAAGCTGAAAAAGATGTTGTTGTGCACATACCTGCAAACACAAGGAATTCCTCACACCTTCAATATCCGGATCAAGTCCCACACGCACTCAATATCGCGAAAGCCATTCCACATCACTCCAACTCCTCGTATCCGATAAAAACTTCGGAATAGAATGTACAACGTGCAAAAACGAAACACTCCAAAGCAGGCTGTCATTTACACAGGTCACGAAATGGATGCACAGTGCATGCTCTTCACACAAACCGCAATGGACACTCCAGTTTCTGTGAAGAGCAAGCATATAAATCCATAGATACAGGAAAATCGAGAAAAGAATCGGCTCAACAATCGCAGTTGGGCATACTCACATGTGGAAACGATCCGGGTCTGTGGGATTGATAGGAGGAATGCACCGGTTGATCACAGCCTTAGCTCCCTTAGTTGCAGCTTCCACAAAGTCACAGTTCACTTTATAAAGAGCCCTGTCCCTCATTATTCTGCGAAAAACACAAGCACCCAACTTCAAGACCTCCACAAATAGTCTCCACTTCTGCCTGGAGTACCCCTCAACAATGACCACCCAAACCCTAACATATGCTTATTAGGTGCTGGAACTTGGAAACTGAAACACCACATGTGCAGAATGAAGCAACAGAAAAGGCATTGGCATCAACAGACCAAGAAGGACTCAAGCGGACTTCTCGAAAATTAGACACCCACCTGTCTTGCAAGCTCTCTCGAGAAAACTCCCTGCAAGACTGAAGCTCTTCATTCCAGTCCCTCTGCATGCCCACCACCTCAGTGCCATATGGCACCATCAACGCATCCTCTGCCCGTGCAATATCTCTCTTGTGCGCTGCACTCTCTCATGTTAACGTAACCAAATCAGCATCATTCTGGAGCCCACGACACATACGAAAAGACAAGACGCGACACAGTCGGAAGCGCTTCAAAGGGATACGGAGGCAATACAACCCTGAACAAGTAAGGAGTGAACTCATAATCAACCCAAAACACAGGATTTCCACTCCTGGAACAAACGTCCCTCAAAACGCGCAGAAACCAACTATTCATGAGGTCACAACAAAAGCGCAACTACAGCAGAAAAATACACCTACCGAACCAGGTTCTCCCCGCAGGATGCGGTAATAGAGCAAAAGCACAATAGACCACTCACCAGGTGTAGGGTGGGGGCCAAGCCAAGCATTAGGGGGCAAAAGCACGGGAACATTCTCAAACGGATGGCCAGCTGACTTCTTGTCCAATATCTCGTCGAATCCTGGAAATCAACACTCAGCCAGAAAACTTTCTGATGTCAGTTACACTCGTAGGATAACCGCAGACATGGCTTCCTTCAAGCAAACTCTCAACCATTTTCTTAAATTATTTTCTCAATGACGATTAAATCACCGGTGTATCGGAAATCTAGCAACGAACTTGGCTTCTCGTATGGGGATCCCAGTTCCAAGTCCAAAAGTGGTCAAAACATTCACTAGACATGTCCCAAAACAGTTTTGGGACGGAGAATCAAATCATCGTGAAAGACGGATAACAAAAGCACTCGGCTTTTACCTGAAGTAAAAGTCTTGCTTAGCAGACGCAGCAGACCAACAAGCGTCGTGGATTCAACAGATGGAGTCGCAGGTTCCGCATTCAGAATGTCTCCCTTACTACAGTTAACATAAAATCCACGGGAATGCGCGGTGATGCAAAAACTCTGGCCTTCGGCTGTTACCACATCCAGGTATATAAGGTCGCCAAGCAGTCTGGACGCACAAAAATACAAAAAAAAAGTTCAATAAGAAACACTCTCGAAGTAGACACAAAAATTCCCAAAAATACACGCTCGTTAACATCACTTCATGTCCAGTGGTGCAGCCGGAAGTGCTCCTATTATTTATGATGAAAACTACCTTCGGTATCCTGGGACGGGATTGAAGGACGAAAAAGCGATGGTCTCCACACAAGCTTTCTCTTGCGATTCAGGAACATTAATAAGCGAACCCAATTGACCACACGAATCCTCCATAAATCCCAGACCCCCTTCCAATTCAGCAAGCTCCGGCTTCACAGATTCTGTTTCCCGTCAAAATGCAACCAACATCAAAATACATATTACAAGAACATCCAAATAGAGGCAGACCTCTGGCAACCAAACACCGAATTTGATACTTCACGCAACAGAGAATTTGACATTGCAAGCAATTTCACAGCAATACAATAAACATTGCACATTTAAGGTCTAGAATTTGCGTTGAAAAGTGCAGTGAGATCATCGAAACAACAGTCGCCGAAAGGTGTCTAAAGCACGCGACTTCAAACAGTAATCGAACATTTAAGGAAGAAATTCTCAGCCACTTGAACAACCACCTCCAAACATCACTCCTCAAGATTGGAATCTTACCCGCTGTTTTGTCCTCCGACGCGGATTTGTCCTTCGTAGACTTATCTTCGCCTGCGACACTCCACACCATCAAACACGACCCAGAAGAAAAAAAGACATGCGAAACAAGACAAGAGATAGAAACGCTACAACCTGCTGCACTTGACCGCGAGGCAAAACATACCTGCAGCTCCAGCCTGCTTCGCTTCGTACTCCATTGCAAGCGCAGTTGAGAGGGAAGAATGAATGCTAGCTGTAGAGATTAAATCTCTCGTTCGCCGAACGTGAGATCGTACCATTCGGTCATCGTACAATGCTGTCACACACACATTAAATACTCAAAGACGTCAAATCTTGGAGTCGCAGAATCACCACCACAACAGAATTGACTCGGCTGTGAAGCGATTGAACGAAGTCATATCCTAAAGGAACTACCTCGAACGCACTTTCAAAAAATGGATACGCAATCGCGCTCTTCACTCTTACTACACAAAAAAAAAAACGTCCCATAAAATGGACGCAGAAGAAGTACCGTTAATCATCTCCAGCGAACAGCCTCCACCGCTGATATCAGCAACTTCACCAATTTCAAGGTACTCCGCCAGGTGATGGCGAACACCGGCAGCAGAATTTAAGATGAGGTCGTAACATGTATAGAAGCAGGTCTCAGGTGCGTCCAGAAGGAACTGCCGCAAATCCATAACAGAGTCGCCTGGGTTGACCTGCCACAGAACTCTCACGTAAGACACCACTTTACCAAGAGACAAATTTTTCCCAGGGTACCATATTTCCTCAAAGCTGATCATCAACACCCAACCACACCCAATCCGTTTCTTCCGGCAGCAACAGATCCCCCCTCAGCCTACAAACTCATCGCAATGGGAACATTCCAGGGAAGTTTCGCATCGATACCTGCAATTCAAGCTGCTCCCCACTGGGTCCCTTCACGGTAATCGGATACAGCAACAGCTCCGCTGAAAAACATAACAAACAACTTCTCAGAATGACTGCTTAAACATCTCACAATTTATAAACACACAGACCTGCTCAGAGTCATACATGCAACAAGGATACAATACTTGCGAATTCATGCAACCACCTTGTCAATTTCTGAACTTGCGAGCCTAAATTCTTCTCCAATTAATATGTGCGTAGAATTGAACAATCGGAGTGGCAGCTTCATACAATCGGAGCGGCAGCTTCGCAACAAATCATTTCTCTAAGCATGCGGGCGGCAAGCCAAGTTTCCTACGTGGGCATTACGATAATTGGATAAAAGAGTGGAGCTGGATTCGGGCATCAACATCCAAACCTGTCGCTGGTGACCGCGACAGCGCTCGTCTAGTAATCTTGTCCCAACTCCACGAGTAATCTAACATTCAAAATAGGAAAAGTCAGCAACAGAACCGCCTTACCATCTCCATCGGCTTCTCCATCCGCTTCTCCATCACCATTCACATCACGAGCTTCAGCTTCTTCAGACTTCGACTTCGCACCATCGGTACCGGCTTCGCTTAGGCCACTTATCTCCGTTTCCTCGGACAAGGAGGACGCAGTTTCCACCTTAGGCGATTCGGTCAGAGCCTCAGCTACGGCCTCTTTCGGAGCTTCCACTGCCAATTTGTCCACTGCAGCGGGTACAACAGGGGCCTTCTTCAAAACCAACTCAGGAAGCCCGGTCGCACTTGCTAAGGGCTTGACCTCTTTCGAGGCAACAGAACCTGAGTCAGGTTTGCCCTTGCCTTTGTTTTTGCCTTTGTTGGCTTTACCCGCCATTTTCGCAGCCCTGAAGGACATCACCAACACTCAAAAAGCTCAAGGACACAGTCATCAAGCACCTACAGACACTCGGCCGGTGCATCAATCCTTAAACCCCTACGCACTCTCCATATCCAGATGAGAAACAATAGTGAACTGTTTCTAACCACGTAAAATGTCAGTCTTTCGAACATAACTTGCGAATAAATACGAATATGATAGAAAAACAATTCAGAATAAATGCACCAAAAGACCTAATAGCAGAGGCAATGATGCCTATCGTATATAGAAGGTGGAAATAGAACTAAAAGCATCATTCTTATTTATATAGATATTTGTTTCAATAATCTCATAAACCTGCGGGCAATCGCTTGAAAACTGTGATAACCTCGAGAATCTTTCAATTCTATTCAGGGGAAGACTTGTATACAGTTCGTCCAGATCACTCTCCCGTTCTGGCGTGATTGATCAAAACCATTGTTGCAAATTGTAGAGATCACCTCGGAACTAATAACCAGCATTTGGTCTATCTTCGATTGGAGGGCAGCGTACCTTTTTCAGTGACTCCTAACGATGGCTTAAAGGCCAGTACACACACACAAGATTAAGCAACATGAGCAGCACGCCAGTCCTCCACTTCCACACAACTGCTCCGGGCTATGTCGTGGTCTTAGAAGGCACTAAACCCTGCGGACGGAAATACAAAGGGGAATGATTCAGCAATTGTTCCCGGCATTCAAACGCATTCGATCACTCGACACATTGACTCTTAATAGTTTAACGACCATGAAGACTCCTACTCAATCAGAGCTGCATATCTAGGGCTTGGCTTCAGGTTCAAAACATTTCGGAAAACACAGTTTTCGCGAGTCCAATGATTCGGGAAAAGTCAGAGTTCATTCTCACAGCAGCGAGGAAGTTCAGAGTTCCGGAAGTAGGGAGACTGCACGATTACGTTGATTAGGTCTCGGACACAATAACAGAACTAGTGCTCGGACTTTCAGTGTGAGTATGCTCAAACGCCCTCTAGACTACGAGCAACAGGAAATTGTGTGAAAATGGTAAACCTCAGCCCCTGTGCCACAATGTTGCTGATTATATTCACTACGAAATCCCATGATAAGAGAAGCCGCAACTCTGCATTGAAGCTTTTTCCCTAAATAAAACCTTAAAACTGTCGATTGCGCAAGAACACTATGACCAGAACCTCTCTACCTCTTCCAAATATGATCAAAGATTCACGTTGGCGACCTCCATGCCTAATAAAGCAAGTGAATCCCAATTTGACTCAGTTCCCCGTATCATTCACATGAGAGGAATCTCTTCGCCGAAATAATCGAACACGACACCATTTTCAATCAGTTCTTACGATAAGGTGTCGATACAGCGATTCAATTACCTCGAAAACGAATCAACCCTGCCCGAAATTAGCTCTGCAGCTGCAATGTCACCACACCCACTTCACACAAAGCTGGAAAATTTTCACACTCGCAATGCTGTCAATTGTCAGAGAGAAAAAACGTATTAAATTCCTTACACTCCACCACAACTCCGAGTGCAACAGGCTCTCGGAATTACCAATTAAAATGCACCTCCAAGACCGCAAAATTCACAAAACTGACCCAAAGTGAGCGCAGGTGGAAAAGCGCACAAGAAACCAAGGCCGCGGTCGACGATTTTACGACGTTCCTGAGAGAATCCACGACATGGCTGCGGCAATGCGAACCCTGGCAACGGAGAGCAGTATGCTTGTTTGCCTTTCTGTGGTGAGGAAGGTCTCAAAACCCTAGACCCCAGTAATGTGGTCGGTACCACTGGAGCTCGTGTCCAAGGGAACCCTTGGGTTGGATGCTGCTACCCTGACTAGGAAGGTACCGTGCTGTAGAGGGGTATCAGGGGTAAAGAGTGGAGCATTTGTATCCTTCCGTTCGTGGTGGCCTTATCCAGATTGATCGTACGGTGGGAGGGAGCGAGGTTTTATCGTTGCAGGGATTTTATTTTCAATTTTCCAAAAGTGGAGTACAGTTGGGAGTTCATTCTAACGAAACCCAAATTCGACACCCATTTCCAACCAATTTAAGTCAAAAATATAGGATTACACGATGAAAGCATGAATCCAATCAAGTTCGTAAATGTAATACCAAAAAATGCAAAGGAATTAGGATTTTTAAAATTCAAAAAATTCAAAAGTCATTTGGGCTTTCTACTTAATATTATTTGTTACCTTTCTACCAACTTTGATGTTGCTCTTCTCCAATCTCCATTCAAACTCATTTTTTATATGTGTATCTCTTGTGTGGAAATTAGGGTTTTATACCTTTGTTGTTATAGGAGCAAAAACACTAACCTTTGGTGTAGCTTGGGAGTAGTGTGGACATGAAAAGTTGCCGCTTCTTTGAGCATGAGCCAATCTTTTGTAGCGGATTTCAAGAAATATGTAGGGAGTGAAATTGAGAGACAAAAATGAAGGTGTGCAAAGCTTCTTATAGATTGAGTAAAGAGGCATTGTGTCACTTTTGTTACTGAAGGTCAACTTGGAACTACAACTTAGACAATAAAATAATTTTGTTTTGAAAGAGGTAATTGATTATTGTTTGACATCACTATGAGGCGTACTTTGAGAGAAGTTGGATTGGATGCACAAGCTAAGTGCAATAGAAGAAGACATGTTTGAGTCATAAACATATTCTTGCACACTTGAGGTTTGCTCTAAGACCGTATGAAAATTGGACTCTTAATGACTAGAAATGCTATAAATAGGTTAAATTTAGATGGTAGGTCATGGTGTTGGATTTGAAATGAAGAATGTGTTGGACTACAAGATGTCTATTAGTCTGTAAAGCACGAGGGTGGATCAATGATGATTTGGGATGAATGATAGCTTTCGGGCCAAGAGAATGGAATAGAATTGAAGGTAGGATGGATAGGCATTTGTTTAGATTTATTTTAGAAAATTTCTTGTGGTCTATTGTATAGAGTTACATTTTGAATCCAAGTAGGTTGGTCTTTCAACAAGATAATGATTCCAAGCATTCAAGCAAGATTATTGTGCAAGAGTGGTTAGCATCACAACTATTTCAAATCTTTCAATAGATTGCACAATTTCCATGTTTGAATCCTATTGAACACTTTTGGTCACTTCTCAAACAGTGTTTGAATAAATTTGCAACGCCTCCAAAAAGAATTCAAAAATTGTGGGAGCATGTACATTTTATGTATCCAATTTCAATGAAGAGGATTGCATGGACTTTATGAGAACATGCTAAAAAGAATTGTTGTATTGAAGAACAAAGGCTCTAGACAATTACTGAAGATTTTATAGTGAATTTGAACAAAGTTGAATATTTGTATGTAATTTCTCATTTGGCTTTGTTGTATACTTTTTTGCTATTAATGTAATGTACAGTTTTGCATACAATTGCATAAGTTTATATAGTATCAATGTTTGATTTTCAAATCTCGAGAAGAGCCTATGATTTGTTGATGATTGTATGTTGAAGTTGAATTTGTGTAAAGTGTACTTAGTTTTTTTCCTAACTATAACTCAAGTTTTGTATTTCATTTTTAGAGGCACTAATCCTTATTGGAATCATAAAGCTCTTTACATCCATACACTAGCTAGGATGAAACACAAAAAATGTTGATGATAACTCATTTAGTCATTAAAATATACATATATTTATACAAAATCAAGTGATATTTTTCAAAGATTTTATAGTAGTTTAGCAATTCCATTTCGAAAAAAATACATCATCAAATATTTATTCAAGGAAAAATTATATCGATTTTAAGCAATAAATCATTCAAAACAAAATTCTTGATAAAACTTGCGATTTTAGACTAATTGCAAAAGCTTTATACATTGATAAATATTTAGATCATAGATGAAACTTCAATTAATCATTGAAATGAATGTACTTTCATCCAAATGTAGTAATATCTTTGAAAATAACCTCCTATTTTGAAACTATATGGGTGAAATTTAGAGATTTCATCCATTCAAGGATGAGGAATGTTTTCCTTAGACTTTGTACATATTTGAGTCATTACATGTTATTCAGCCCCTATGGAGGGCTGCGAGTTCTCTAGGGTTCTTAGACTCTTAAATTGGCCGGAACTGCCACAATAGCTGCGTGACATGGCCAAGCGACTACCGCGTCGTACCGAAAAAAGAATTTGTAAGAAAAAAAAAAAAAATTGTTCATCTTGTTTTTCCACTTACGATTTTAAGATTTTTTTTTTTTGCAAAAAAAGAAATTCTGACAGCGGCCGTTCTTTTGCTGCTAGGGGAACAGCGCCGGGAACAGGCTCGAAACAGCCCTCCAGACCCCCCCCCCCCTTCCAAATCATCTAATGAAAGGCTTTCTTAAAAGTACACATCCATTGCTCATATTGTTTGGTCAATTAATCTTTTGAATTTTGTGGAATGCCCATAGAGCTTGAGGTTTTGCATAAGATACATGATCCACATACAAAGCTATAAGTTATATTTTGGAATTTCTTCACTGATAGCAATCTTGTAGCACTAGAAGAAGCCCACGTTTTTTGTGACATTAGACAAAAACGTGGCATGTTCTTGCAGACAAAGGACATCAAAGACAAAAAATTAGCAAGGGCCAATATAGTGGTGGATGTTGTAGAGAACGTACACATGTCAATCAAATAACAACTTCATACTAGAGCTACAGACTACCTTGTCTGTGACATCAGAGACAATATTGTAATGTTTTTTGCAACATAAAAAAAACCCATGTCAATGCCTCGTCAACAAAGTCTATTGATTTCATAGTAGGTATTTTTTTTTGAAGTTATTATGGAATGAGATAAATGCTAACCCACTCTAAAAATCACAGAAAAAGAACAACTCCTTTGGATTCTTAGGAAATATTCTTCCATGGCTGTTTCGTAAAGCAATTATTTACTACTTTTTAATTAAGGCTTATAATGAAGCACAAAATTTGTTGGCATGGCTCTTAAAAGTAGTAGTATATATTTAGGCACACATAAGATTGTAAATACAATAGTTTATAATTGTACATGATATAAATTTCAAATTTCTAAGTATAGAAGAGCACTAACATTCTTAAAGCACATAAATTTATTTTCTTTATGCATCAAATTTTTTATAAATTCTTATTTTAGTTCTTTTATATTTGTATGATGTACATTTTTAACTTTAAGAAAATAAAATGTTATACATTTCAAAGGGGAATAATATGTTTGATCTTTAAACTCACATTTTCAATTAAGACATGACCCTTTATAAACAACTTAAATACATAAGTAAAATAAAAATATTAAAACATCACTATGAGATTGATTAAATATTTTTAATTTAAAATATAGAAAATCTTGTAAAATTAATAGTATGCAATCTATAATTCATTTTAGAATGAATATCTATTTTCTAAGTCAAATGTCATTGGAAAACATTGGTTGTTGCTGCAAATGGTCTAATCATATAAATATGCTATGTGCATCACATTGTACAACTTCTACTTCAGAGTGGTCACTATAAAATTATTGTAAATTGCAATTTATAATACAGCTTCAAAAATAAAAACAATCGGATTTAGCTTAAGGTCCTTACGAGATAAATTCTAGAAACCCAAGTGTCCTCTTGGGGGCACGTAACAAGTGCATTAACTCATATGATCTTCATTTATGGCATCATTTATGTAACCTTTTTTTTAAGATAGAGTAGACAAGACCTACAATAATGCCTTAGAGAGCTAAAAAAGTTGAGAAATGAGAAGGACCAACCAAAAAAATAGAAATAGTACTATTATTTTTTAATAAATAGATCTTTTGTTTATTAGGGAAGATATGCTTCACTTCATTGAAATAAGTGAAATGAAAGTTCTAAAGTATATTCTTGGTTCAACAATGGAAGCCATTTTGGGGACAAATGACAAATTTGATACATTGTACATCGAATTGAATTTTGTAATTTTGTCAATAAAAAAAATTGAAATAACTTAAACTTCATTGTTGGCACAAACTCACCTTTGCGTTCAATGTATTTCAATTTCCTCTTACAATTACAAATGATTCAATTTTTTCCTCTCTCATAAACGTACATCTACTTCAATTTTTTAAGGAACAACTATCAAATTTATTTTTTTCAATTATTTGTAATTCTTAAATGAATTATTTATATTTGAGAAATGTAAACCTTGTATGCGTGTGCCACACAGAAGATTGAAGTTCATCACTCAAGGATCAACAACTTCTTAACAAAGAAACTTTCTAATGAATGCTTGCACTTTCATTTCTTTTTGTAAAATAATGGATGTCCTTGAATTTTTAAATTTCAACCATGCAAAAGTAAAGACTAGTTTTTGTAGTAGGTAAGAAATTCACTATGAAAATTCTTGACCATTCCATTTTTTGATTATAATAGTTGTAGATAATCAACTCCATAGGTAGAAAAGGTAATTTTCAAGGACAAACAATTATAAAAAGATGAATTTTGTTTTTTAAGCCCTCCTATGCATTATATTGGAATGTAAGGTTGAGGTAGTAATATTTTTATTTAAGGAATGAAGAAATGAAAAATATCTCAAATTTGTGCATATTTTCAAATACAGAGAGTTAAAAGCCACAATTGACTAAATTGGATCCTTATAATTTTTTACATATTTCTACATGTGTCAATTTCTGCAATTTAACAATTGACAATTTTAGCATATTGATTTGAACACCTTCCGTAAATTAAGCATGATTCTAATTATTTATTATTATTCATTACAATAAATTGAACCTTTCATTTTTGAAATTCCTAAAAGTATGAATTATTTGAAAATATTTGTAGACATTGTTCTTAGGAGAAGCATAAAGACTACAAATGCCAGACAAAGTTTTTCACCATCCCTACTATTCCTTCCACTAGAATAATGATATATTAGCAGCCTATTTCTAATAGACTAACTTTCACAAATTAAATTCAAAAGACTTCTCAAATTCAAGTTCATTGAAATGCAAAAAAAAAAAGTATGTAAATTTTTTATTATACAAGATCTTAGTTCACTGCATATTGAGATTTATTTCTACCCGACCAAATATTTGCCATTGAAAATTTCATGAAGAAAGATTTTGTCATCCTGCTCCTTCAGGGGTTACAACAATAAAAAGCCTCATAGTTGTTTGCCTAAGTTCCAAATTACAATGTTTTCCTCACTTTCAATACAAATAGTAGGGCAAATAGTTTGCAATTTCTTTGCTTGAATTGTTTGGAATTTATTCTACACTTTCTTATACTAGTCCATTGCAATATGCTAAAGTTAGATGTGCCTTTTGTATTAATTCTTCTAAAATTTATATTCTTTTCACTATAAATGACAGTTTCAAGCATGCCACGTCAACACACTTGATGCCGTTTGTAAACTTTAACATTGTCTTTTTAGACATCAATTGCAACATCCAAATGTTTTTTGCAGCGACAAGTTGGATGTCAACTATAACGTCCACATGTTTTATGCATCGTCAATTGAGATCACGATTGAGATGTCCCAATGTTTTTTGAAACACAATTGAAATATCTAGGTGTTTTTCCAAACATCAATTGAGACAATGTCATGTTCTTCTTGATGCTCATCTTATAAATTCAACTTTTAATACAAATCCTATGTTTTATATATTCCATATGGTTTGTCATACCTCCGACTACCCCACTTATATAAAGAGCTTGTTTATTCATTTCTATATACTCATAATAAATGGCTATTCAAGCCATGTGACATAATTATCAAATATGATGTATGGTATATAATGTATGGTGTACTGTATATGTCATAGTGTGCATGTTGTATAGTATATGGCATATTGTGTATGAACATAGCATTGTTTCAATTGATGTCTCAAAAGAATTTGGATGTCTAAGTTGACATCCTAATCAACATTTGTATGTTTAACTTGACGTTCCGAAAATTGTGTAGATGTCTTAGTAGACGGCTAAAAAAACATGATTAAATTTTTTTGAAACTATAAAGGTGTGCTCACGTGGCATGTTACGTCACAAATTGGATGGATGAAAATATATACACGTGACACTACTTGCCTTGTTGGTGCTACTGTAGCGCTAATGTGGCATCTACATAGCGACCTTTGATGACATTGGAAGATCATGTCATATTTGACATTGTCAAAAATCTTCTTAAAATCAAGCTGTGTTCTCTACAATTTTGCACGTTTTTTGGCCTATCCATTATGATGCATTTTTTGGACATCCCTGTGAACGTGGTTGACGTCCGAAAAAACATACTAAACAATGTTATAGTCTTGTCACAAAAACGTGGGTTTCTTCTAGTGTAGGTTGGAAGAATTGAGGCGTATTTTTTACATTTGTTGTTCTATTAGAGATAGAGTTCATATTTGAACTAAATTTGACAATTGTTGCTTGTTTTTCCCACACCATGGGTTTAAAGGCAAGATGGAGGTGACTAAAATTTGAAAGCAAACTTCTTTAGATCCTTTAGATTAGGCCCTTATAAAAAAATAAAAAATAAAAAACAAAAAAATAAAAATTAGAAATGTTTGACAAATGATCATTATTGATATTTTAGTGCAATAAATGTTTCAATAAATAAATAAATAACTTTTTTGGTGCAAAATGTTCCATATTTTTTCTAAAAATATACACTAGGACACCTCTCACACAAAAACAACATTTGTGGCATTTGTTGCACTTTTGATATTGGACAATTATGACATTTTTTTGACATTTAATTTGCACTTGCCATTCAAAAAATGACAATTGATATGCCCTTTTATTGCCATGAAAAGTTGGAAATATGGTATGAAAAGTTGTGAAGTTGGTTATACCTCATATCAAGCAATTGAAACAACACATCAAACTACAAGAAGAGAACTTTGAAGAAATGATCCAATATGGATAAGGATTTTTGCAAATATTTTTTATTGCTACGAAGTCCACCCAAGTCATAATGTGAAAAGGAAAAGAAAATTCTACAAGTTGGATTACTTGTGTGGTAGAAGGACAAATCTTATTTGAAATGGATGGTGCCAAACTATCAATTAAGAGCATCTCCACTAGTAAGCCGCACAAGGAAATTACACACGGCTAGATATTACATGTCACGCCATCAAAATATTTTGATTTCTAATTGAGCTCATGAGTTATTTGATGGAAATGTGATCCCAATTATTGCCCAATGAGGCTCCTCCATCAAATACAAGTCCAAATTTTTTTTGGTCATACCATAGCCCAAGTCAAATGGCCAACGCATTGCAATTTGAAGTGTAGTGACTGAAATTTGATGTGGTCTATGTTTACAAAATTGAAAATTTTCAACTTATGGAACCACAACAAAACAACCGGGCCCTTCAAACCACTTGAAGGGGCAATATTATGCGCCCTAGTGGAGATGCTCTAACGACATATTAACTATGTTTGTCAACTTAGTTTGTTGTCAACTAATATATTATGACTGATAGGTGACAAGGCAAGTGTCTTTGACTTTTGTTATCAATCATCACCTTTGTGCCTCTTTCCTACATTTTTTATACATGTGGCATGGTGGGTCTTCGAAGTAGTCCTCTTTGTTGTTAACTTCCAACATGTTTATCACTGATTTATGAGTTATGATTCAAGTCAAAATTTTAAATTTCTAAGTTCTGGAAAACTGGTAGAACACTTCTGCTATAAAAAAAGAATAGTGTCACCCTCAAAATCCCATGAGATCGGCCAAATTTACATACAGAGCATATCTATTAAATGCCTCTCATCTAAAACCCATGTATGTGTACTCATTCCTAAAACCCCATCCTCATACGAAAGGAGCAATTATGCGTCTCATTCGCAAATTGCAAAGTTCTGCAACACAACAGTCAGACTTGTTTTCAGTAGTTTCTGCCTGCATTTTTCTTGCTTTGATTTGTAATCACCACTTCCCTACATACCGAATGCAGTTGAAAGTTCCGGAGAAGGCTCTATCTGCAATCAATTCTGGAAGGCTTCAAACAATGATTTACAAGAATGAAGTTTCACTAGTGATTTTAAGGAGAATCAGCAACACCGATTAACTGAGAGGTCCAAAATCAGCAACCATGAACAAACTTGTCTGAAGTTACTTGTGCCGCAGATCCATGGCAGCAACTCGATTGGCCATTTCCTCATCCACTGCAAAATGGCTGCCGTAAGATCTGGATGTCTCCACCATCGTATTCTTCACCCGCTCTTCACATTTCGCCTTCTTCTTGCCCGGCTTGCTCAGACTGCAGGTAGGGAACGAAGAAGCAAATTCAGGGTTAGTTTCATGAGCTACCACAAGACATACAGCAGACAGGACAGGTGAAATATGACTTCAATTTGCACAGATTCTCATCAAGCTTCTGCAATTGCAGGTACCACAATTAAATGGTCACATTCGTGTGTTTCAGAGGATCAGAAATGTGACGACTTTCAACTGGGCAATACTTTAGGGCTGGGACTGGTATAGATCTGTGGCTCCGGACATGGAAATAGAATTGTGCCGAATTTCAGCCATTGCAAAGAAATCAGCCATTCAACACATTCTACGATGCCCACCTTACTGAATTATCGATGGATTCGTCTCTCAAGTGAGATAAAGATCCAACAGCAGCTTCAAGGATATATGGTCTATTTTCTACAGCTAATATATGCATCATCTCACGTGAAGAAGGGATTGATTGACTCACTTGCACGCTTCTCCTTTCAGAAGATACATGTGCTTCTTCGGCATGTAGAGAGAATAATTCTTGTGAATCGAGCGCAGCTTCATCAGAAGCCGGTAATTCTGTTTCTCAATCTGCCGAAGCTTATCTGCAAGGAGTGCAGTCGGAAAATTAATGCTGTGCAGGTGTGAGATGAGTTGTGCCGAAGCTCACCTACAAACATTAATGCTACGTAAGTGGGATGAGTTCAAGAACAGAAAGACTGCCATCGCAGCTTCAATCTTCACTCACTGTGCACCGATACGACACTGAGATGATTGCTACAGTATCGATCATGCATATCCCCTTTACATGCGATTGATTATCCTTGAGAACTATTCCGTTACGAGAAAATGGAATGCTCTTATTCATCTCTAACAATTTGAACGTTTGATAACGTTTTTCAATCTTCGTATGTGTATTTACAGCTTAAGAACAGAGTGTTCAAATCAGAATTTAGAAACGCAAAAAGCGCAGCGGAAATTTTGTGAGAATGAAAGCAATGGCTAAAGAGCAGTGGAATGGAAATTATTTTAACGTTTTTCAATGTTTGTATGTGTACTCACAGCTTCGGAAAAACACAATATAAGGTAATCAAAAACTCAATTGAAGATTTGTGAGAATGAGAAACAATGGCTGAAGAGCAGTGGGATGCTTGCTATAGTACTGATCATGGTCCCTTGCGATTCTATACCCCTGCGAAGTGTTCAGATACGTAACAATTTGAACGTTCTTTAACGTTTCTCAATCTTTGTATGTGAACTCACAGCTCAAGCACAGAGCATATCAAAACAGAATCGGAAAAACGCAATGGAAAAATGCGAGAGGAGCAGAGGTACCTTTGTCAATGCGGGATCGGACCGGCGGGCGGTTGAGCCGGACGGGGAAGGAGTCGGTGCGGACGAAGTTGGATTTGGTGTCCACGCACGGCTTCATGTTTTGAACGCGCTCCTGGTGCCGCTTCAACTCCCGCTCGCGCTCCCGCTTCATGAACAAGCTCTCCGTCATGAACTTGCGCCGCGTGATCTCCACTTCTTGCGCGGATGTCGCGCCCCGGACGCCCTCCGGCATGATAATTGATTCTCCCTGCCACTCAGCTAATAAGTTTGAATTCACGAAACGCCTAAAAGAGACCAAGGATTCATGCTTTGAAAATGAACACTTTCATGTTGTGAAACTAATTCAAGATCGTGCCACTGTGTCTGGTCATCACCAGAATCAGTGAAGAGCATCGCATGTGGTGGTCAAAGTTTTAATATAACTGGATAAAAGACATCATCAACATCATCTTCTCAAAACGTTACACAAGATACAAGGTCCAATTTATACTCCTTGACTAGTGGTGCGCATTCACCTCGGGATTTACGTCAATTGCGGCTCCTCACATCAATAACCACCGTCTTCGTCAGATTCAATGTCGCGGAGGAAAGAATGGCGCAGTTGAAAGCTGCAGACTGAAGATTTGAGGTACTGCTCTTTCATTCTTTACTGTCGGACTGCTTTGTTTTGTTGCGCGTCTTGCACTGGCTCTCTCGAAGATGGGTACGTGTGTAAGTTACAGCAGTTCGGCCGGCTTGACGATTTTGTCGCCGCTTCATCCTCGGCTGCGCCCCTGTGACCCTTGATCGTACACGGAAATTCACATGCCTTAACCAACGACCAAGATTTGGGAAGTAGTTGAGGGATAGGATTTGTAACTGTCGTAAAAGCTCTCCCTGAAACGGAAAAATATTTTCTTTGCCTGATCAGTTGAGTTGTCTATGCATTAGTGAAGCGGTGCATCGAGTGTAACTTATCATGAAGCAAACATGTTTCCAGAGCAGTGGGAAAGAGACTGTTTCTGACTTGGTTCCAGTGTGGTTAGCACTTGGGGTTTTTAGGGTTTCAGGGCATTTTGTATTTCGATGCTGATTGAGGTTCATCTGCATGTGAGCACTCGTTGTTTCTGAGATTGAAATTGTTTGAAGAAATTTGTTGCCATGGAATCTACGTCCGTCATCGCTTGTAATTTGACGTCATTTGCTTGGCGCTATCCTAAGGTTTTCTGTCCCGGGCGTGATCATGGTTTTTTGAGCTAGGGCTCTTGTGCATCACTAAACTTATTTTCTCCCTATTCAAAAGAGTGAAAAGGCCCTGGTTGCGCGTTGCACCATACTTCGAGCAGTTGAAAACATGGAATTCGAACAGATCTCGTGGACTCCCATCTGTATCCGATAGAGAGGTTGTTCGTTCAGGAAGTCCTGGCTGAGAATGAAGCAAGATTCGGTTCCTGACCTCGTTAGATTTCAGTTACGATTGCGTGTACGTTCAATAGCAGTGAAAAAGGAGGGCATTCATCACTAATCTTTCCTTCCGGATTCTGAAGTATTGCTCAGTTACTTCCTGCTGGTCAGATGGTCAGATAGAGAGCTAACGCGTTACTGCTCAACCTCGGAAAAGCTGTACCTTCATTGCAAGCAAAACCAAGTTCTCCACGCGGAACAATTCCTTGCAGGTATGGGCATGTCTACTAATTGTGAGTGAAGTGTCCGAACACATTTACAAGGCTCGTTCACTGCGGGGGAGCAAAGCGTCTATAGATTCTGGCCTCTTGTTTTGAACCATGTATCCGGAACTTGTTGACCACGAGACCACCTGTTCGTGTCATGTTATTCATGCCTCCCTTATACATTGACAGGACCGGCAGCAGCAAGAGGAGGATATGAAAGTCAAAGAATCTGAGCTGATCCGGGGCAATCCTTTGCTCAATCCGACAGGTTCATTTGCAGTGAAACGCAGGTATGGTGATCATATCAGAATATTAAACCCTCGTGTTATTTTTGAAGCTTCAGTCTCATATTATGTATGACGAATGTGGTATGTTCTCTGCAATTGATAGTGTGGCTAAGCAATGAGGAACTGGAGGTTCATTGCATGCACTTGGACTCACAGCTGTTGTGGAGATAAATTGTTGATGGTGACCGTCTGCAGGTGGGACGATGACGTGGTGTTTAAAAACCAAGCGCGTGGAGAGCCCAAACCAGCGAAGCGTTTCATCAACGATACAATTCGAAATGATTTCCATCGCAAGTTCTTGAACAAGTACATGAAGTAGTTTGATAGTAGCGCACAGATATCTGCAGGACAATTATGTAACACAAACCCTCTGCATAAGAAGCTGCTTTCTCCGGTGGTACGGTGTGAGTACGGTGTGAGGACAATATTTACTGGGTTAGCAAACTTGTAGTCCCTGCACTTCTTTTAGGATTAGAGATAATTTAGAATTTAGGAACAACTTGAACTTTCCGGATCTCCTGCTTTGTATTTTGAATGTCCTGAATTATCCATTCGCTTTTCTCGCAGTTCTTGTTCCTCGTTATTTTAGTGCATTGTTGTTTCACCCTGGTTGGTAAGCTCAACCCACTGTTACCGTATACATTTTCGAGATCATGACTTGGAATTGATGTGCAAGTATGCTTAGCGATCGATAGACCTTCGTTTAGTGGTCATGGAATAGATGGAAATGTGGACTTTCTAGTACATCTGGGTGGAACTCTCGCCGATGAGGTACTCAATCCGTTGTGTTTTTTCGATTTCCATTGGAATTATTTTGATTTTGTTTGATCGGTGCATATGAGTCTCGTGTTGATTACTTCTTATGGTTGAACTGATCCGGTCATTAAGGCCAGTTATGAGACAGACAGCAATACCGACCCATGAAGTTCATAATTACCCACTCTTCAAACTGGCTGTCTATTTCTCAATCAACGCCTGGAGTTTATTTTGAGTTCTTGGAGCAGGCAGTCTCTTTCTCATTCAAGACCTGCAATTCATCTCATTTCCGAACAGGCTCTATGTTTGTAACAGTCATGCCATTGTTTGGACGCCATTCACTTGTACTCCGTCCACAGGATTATGCCAGAGACGATCCGGAACTTTACAAACCTTGTTGAAACGAAGTTTTGGTCTCTCCAGTTAGCAGAGTCGTGCCAAGACGCGCTGAGATCGTTTAGGAATCCTCTCTTTGCGGATGAAAGTAGAAGGCGGGGTGGGGTGTTTGTCCCATACGGTTTGGCGGAGATTGAGACCGAGTTTGGGTATAACACGACCAGGGAAAGACGGTAGAGGCATACCTTTCTCGGCCTTTTGGCTAAGATCAAGTGTAGTATCTGTTCTTATCAGTTTAATATCTGATACGGGGGTCATCGATCCCCATGATATTAATCTAATTTTTCTCGGGAGCGGGGCCACCCGGCAGCTTGCTGCCCGGCCCCGCGCGCGTCGCCTTGGTATTGCACTACCTCCTTGGCTGGCGCAGCCCTCCCCCCTCCCCACCAGGAGGGGACCCAAAGCAAACCCTAAACAGCAATTTGTATGGAAAATCACCACTGGGCGGTGGTGAATTCTCTGATGTTCCCATTGAATGCCTACCTGGAACGGAACCTGTGGTGGACGATGTGGTTGAAATTTCTCCTGGAAAAGCTAGCATTGTAATGTAATATATGAACATTGTGCATGGACGTTTTCACGTTACCATGCGACGATTCTGTGAATGCTGTGAGATGACTCTTTGACAATTGAAGGGTTTGCATTTTGGATGTGGATTTCTGAGTGTTGCAGAAAAACGATTCACTTCACGATGCAGAAAAGCAAAAGCAATTTAGCATATCTGCAGTATGAAAAAGATTCTGTGTAGAGAAAAAGATTTATGAAGGATTTCATAATTTTTTACTTTTCTTTTTCTCAAAAACAAAATTGTCATAAACTTTCTTTGTGAAGATTTTGTTCAACCTACTCTTATTACATAGGTCACCCTGTTTTTGACCATAGGTTGGGTACAAAATCAACAAAGCCTCATTCCCCAAAGTGATATTTGTGGCACCACAACATGATAAGAATTGGCACCTTTACCAACCATAGCATGATAAGAATTGACAAGCACCTTTATCAACCATAGCTTGATAAAAACTAATCATCCAAATATGGATAATCAACAACTTGAATTCCTAAATTCTACTAAATTAGTGCACAATTTGTTTTTGAAATGTCATTCACGTCCATTCCAAATAATACAATTTCCAATCCTATTCATTGTAAGCCGCCAACTAAACCAACAAGAGTCCTATTTCTGATCACTTGTGGCTTATCAAAAATGGGTTGACTACCTTAGGTGGACAACAAGTGACCAAATGACAAGCAAAGTAAACTTTAGGCTATCTGCAATGGTGTCAAAAGTGCATTTTTGTTAATTTTTTGGCCAACCAATAAGGATTCACGAGACGGACTCAAACATAGCAATTGCACAAGTACACTTGTATCTAAAATCTGAAAATAAATCTGCTAGGCAAATGAAGAGAATTGGCAAGAACTTTCAAAAATGTATTGAGGCAAACATTAAATCACGTTAGCAAGAAAATACATGGATTGTAGCTACAAATTGTGATCTTTTGCACAATGTCCATGTCAAGATGGCGCTCCTCATGTTTCTAATCATCTAATATTTTCATGGGAACCAAATTATTCTTATAGGCAAAAAAAATTTCCACAATTTACTAATTTGTAGGTTGAAGTCAATAGCCTAAATGTTAATAAGTTAAACACTTATTGTAATTATTGTAGACTCATAAACCGGTGGATCACGCACATGATTTGTATTTTGAAAAAGCCTTGTGTTGCTAATGAAATAAAGTTTCCACCAAATAACCATCAAAATTCAAGGAAGCAAAATATAAACTCAACTAAGATAGGAGGCTCATAAGTCAACTATGTAAGGGAAAACAGAGGTCTGTGGACAATTGAGTGCACCAAAACTTTTGTAAATTTTTTTGACTAGAAGAAAAATGAAGAAAATGTGACTCACATGAGTGGCAATTTCAACAAAATTTTCTAACTGGACATGCATTAAATTTTTTTTTCCAAATTGAAAGGCATGTTGAGAGGGGTTGGGAGGAAAATTTGAGAGAAGGGTTGGAATGGAATTTTTTTTTGACATTTTCAAACTTTCTTTTGGACTTTTGTCTATAACATTTTATTGAAGGATCTAAATCTCAATGGGATTTTTGGAGATGAAATTTGTCTAGATTTACCAAATTTTCTTAGTTCAAAATTTTTAAATCAAGTTTTCTACTATGCCTAAATGAGGTCTAAAATTCTACTTCAAACACAATTCCTACTTTTGATTTCTCTATGAACAATTGAACTCCTACTAATTCTAATTTACATATCCCACGTGGGTTGTTCCACATCCTACCACCTCATATGTATATAATGAGCTTATCTACTCCATTGAAAGTTAAATTTTTATAGTTTGATTTGTAAACTACAAAACTACCTCCCATTGTATATTGCACTTGGGGACCCTTCTTGGCATATGCACAGAAGGAGTAGTGAGTCCCCGGTCTCCAAATCCACACGCCAAACGAGCATTTGGTGGCCCTTCTTAGCAATTATCCCGTACATATGATGTTAGTACTGAAGAAGCCGCAAGCCCTTAAACAAAAAAGAACAAGAATTCTATGTCTTGAATATTGGCCTCTTTTTATGAGAACCTCCAAATGCTATACAACAATTACAATTACTAAGGACATCAAATTTGGAATTGTGATGAAAATAGCGCTGAAGCTAAAAATCATTGCTATGTAGCCCAAAGCTTGGATGACTCATTACGTATTCAAAGCTTGGATGTTCCATTTTCTATTCCAAATTTCAAAGTTATAAATGAATTCTTTTATAATATTTTCTAACTAAGATATGCATTCAAATTGCTTTTCCAATTTGAGAATTTTGAAGGTCACTTTTTATTTATATATAGACTAAGTGTATTGATCAATTGCAATATGCCTTTGAATGGAATAAGTGAGTTATAGATGCTAGGAAAGGTCGCCTAGGAGTTTCATTTTTTAATCCCTAAAGTGTGTTTCCAAATTGTAGAAATAAATAACGCATTTGCAAATCTCGCCCACTTGAAGGCCTCGTAATTTCCAACTTTAGTATTGTGCCTTTACTTGTGCCTTTATTATAATGGATTGTAGAGGAACTTAAAACATTGTCAGAGGTCTTATCATGGTGCACTATAGAAGACTTGAGTGCATAAGCCGTAAATGAAATTCTGCTTCATCAATCCCCCCCCAAGAGAATGTAGGAAGCCTAGAAACGTGTATTTCTTGAGAGGGCGGGGGCCACTATTGAAAAATGTAGAATCTATGTTTGATAAAATCAGAGTCCAATGTATTAGCTATAAGTAAAATTTGTAAGAAAATGTAATAAAGGGTGCTTTAAGAGTGAAAAACATGATTATATGTAATATAGCATAGACAAAAAAACATAGAATTATGAGTTTCAAAGCTTGCATTCTTGATTCTAAGGTTAGGATTGGGCTTTGCAAGAAATCCCAATGCACTTAAATTCACCACACTAGGCAATTTTGATGCCGCTCTTCGAACTGGTAGGAGATAGAAAGATGCCTTTGAACAGATGGTGGAAGGAATAGCACACCACCTTGCTTAGTGGAAGGTGGTGCATGAACCTCAACTGCACTAGTATTCAATGGAGAAGATGACTTAGCCTTTGTTCTGGCAAAAATACAAAGTTTTTGCAAATTTGTGGGTGTTAGAAATCCCGTAGCCATGACCTTCACTTGATGTTGTTGGAGCAATTGTCGGAGGTGTAGCTAGGTTAGTTGCAAGATGTGCTAGGAGCATTTGAAAACAAGAAGTTGTATATGCTTCTAGACCAAAGTTGGAGGCCACAACTCTAATGTAGGTCTCCCGACACATAGAGGTGGACAATGGTGAGTTCTAGAACTTTCTCATCCCTATTTCTTTAGGTTCATAGGGTTGTTTTGTGTGATTATGTCCCCTTGTTTTTATCCAAAGTTTATTTTTAGTTAATCTACATTTTTGCCAAGTTTAGATGTAGTGTTATAGGTATGAGCACTAGCATGCGAGCCGGCGTGGCACCTGATGCTTTCGTCTTTCAATGTGGTGTTCATAATCAAAAAAAATTGTAGAGATTCAAGCAGTCTTTTTTGTTCTTTGATGCATGTGGTTAATGGGTGTAAATGTTGTTGTTCCACTATTACACTTGTGTTTGCCATTGCATTGACCTTTACACATCTTTTTGTAGATTTATGGAAGAACTCGCAATGTTGGAGATGCCTTTTTTCTTTTGTTGTTTTTTCCTTCTTGTCTATTCCAGCAATTTCTGGTCATAGTTCTTAGCATATTGCGCGTGCTTTGAAAATTTCTCATTTACTATAATATATAAAGGTGGAGGTCATAACACGGTTAGCAAGATGTTTGTTAATATGATATGTATTTGTATAGATGATGCATGACACCATGGTTTATAAATGCTAGGGTTGGTTTATTATGTTTTTGAATGCAAAACTACTATAACTGTGGTTATTGTTTTGTTTCCCACATGTATGAGCAATTTTTGTGTTTGCCTTTATTGCCTTTGTTTGCCATTGTTTTCTTTTCTTCTTCTGCTACATTTGTGATTGCAACATGGCTTGTAGCTTGTCATCATTTAAGGACTAAGTTATGTATTGAGATTTTTAGTTTACTCATAGTTTCTACAATATTTTTGCATGCAAGTGACTACTTAGTTCAATTATTTGTCGTTTAGACTTGTAGATTTGTGTTCCCCTAGATTGTTTGTGTGGAATATGCATGGAAACATGTTCAATGCATTTGTTGAAATTCTACATCCTTGTTTGTGAATGAAATGGATGTGGCCAAAAAATTATATAAAAGTAAAATAGGATACCTTCATGATCCCCCCAATGTTATAAATACCAATAGGGTGCTCAAAAATATTAATATTTACCTCTATTTTAAAAAGTAGCATGCCTTATAATCCATTCTACAAGAAAAATAGCCCCCCATACTACAAGAAAACGAGGGGTTTTGCAACTATAATGTGCAACTCATTTTGTAGTTGCATAGGTTGTTTGTAACTAGGTGATAATTTGGAGCCCACAGTTGCAGTGGACAAGTTGCATGAGTTGCAAAGCAGTTGCAAAAAATTTCAAAGTTGTTTATCATTTGACAGTATACTTGAAAGTTCATCGATGAATTTTTTTGACGTGGTTGCTTATGTGGAAGTCATTTGTGTGCAACTTGTTTGCAACTAATGTGCAACTAGTTTGCGGTTGACTTACAACTGGTTTGTGACTGGTGTGCAATTAGTTTGCGTCTTTGTAACTTGTAGATTTCAAATTTGAATTTCAAAGATTTGTAGATTCTAAATTTCAGATCTATCTTTTTTTTTAGATTGCCAAATCTAAAAATATCTTAAATTTTAAATATTTATAGATTTTTGTAGATTATAAAAATCTACAAAGTGTAAAAATCTACAAATTGTAGAAATATACAAAGTTTAAAAATCTACAAAATATATAAATATTAGAATTTCATTATCAAAATTCATTACACAATATTGCTATAACTTACAATTCTTATATGTTCAACCTAATGGTATTCTTGACAATTAATGTGGGACAATTAATAAAAGAATTAATAGTAGTTGCAGTTTAGTTGTTTTTTAGTTGCATGCTAATTTTTTCAAGTTAAAGTCTAGTTGTTTTTAAGTCAAATACTAGTCGAATTGTAATTGCAATGTAGTTGTAGTCTAGTTGCACTATAGTTGCATTCTAGTTACATTGCTATCGAATTTAAATTACATGCAACTGTAGATAGACACATTGGACTCTACAGAACGTAAAATTGTCCACATCGACAATTGTGATGAAGATTGGATGTAAAGTACCTCACATCAATTCTTTTGTTACATTCCCGTATGCATAACTACATGTTGCAACTATTTTGCAACTACAGTGTAACTATGTCAAAGTTGGTGCAAATATAGAGGATTGTAGTTGCAGGGCAGTTGCATAGGACATGTAGTTGCATTTCAGTCGGTTGTAGCGGACACGTTTTTCTTCTAGTGCCATTAAATATGATGTTATCATAGATGTATGCAAATTCTACAACAGAGTACCCCCTTCTAAGGTCCAATTTTTCTGGTGCCTTGGCCTAACAAGTGCGTGTGAAGTCAATTTCTTCATAGGAAGAACCATTGATGACAATGACTCTATAGGCTCCAATGTGCGCCCCTCTACTTTGTACGCCCTTCTTCTATGTCCACTACCTTTAAATCTTGTGATTCGAAGCTGTCTCTGCAATCCCCCCTTCTAATGTCATTGTCTACAATTAACGTGGCACACAATCCTAATGCCCTAAGTAATGCCCACCCCCTCCCACCACTTCTATTTTCATAATAAACACGCCTCTTGTGTTCTAGCTGTTCTTTTGTTCTTTGTTTTGCGTTTCTTGTTTGCAATTTAGGCATCAGTCAAGTTTAGGTGTTGTGGTTTCAAGTTGTACTCTACGATTTCCTATCCAACCTTGGATTGCATTGTCTGATTGTCGTGACCCCTCGAAGCGTTTATTATTCCATGAGATGTTGTCTTCACCAACATCACATGCATAGGTAAGCCAATGGAAATCTTGTCCCCATGATCATTTTTGTTTTCATTGAACGCAAGTATAGATTTCAATGTTGCGGCCCTTCTAACCTCCGCCATCTCTTCTACTATTGTGCAAGTGCAAAGCCAACAACATGGTTCCAAATTGCAAAAGCCTCCATCATTGTATCTGACCTTTTTCCCAAGTATAGTATTCCATTGTAACTGTCTCCCTCCTACCGGAAAGTCTTCATCATCTTTTCCAATTTGCTTGTTCACTTTGAATGGCAATGCTTCATTCTTTTGTCTACGGCTTGTCCAATGAATATGGATTACACTTGCTTCATTCATATAACAATAGGCAGTAGTAACTTACTATGGCAATGGCGGTGGCAAGTTTTAATCATGTCACTGAAAACAATGGGTATAGATTCAATGGGTATGTATTCTATAGATTCAGTGGGGTGAGCATGGGTGTAGCAAAGTACAATGAATTTCCATTAGCATGCTTGTTGTGCTATTGCTGACTATTGTTCAAAGAAAAAGGTTGTCTTAGATGGCCGGATTTTATACAATGCAAGTCCTCCCCTCTCCTCTTAGCCTGCCTCCTTTGCAACATTACTCTTTGGTTGTCCTTGCAGACTTGCATAATGAAGTCGTAGTAGGGTGCTTTGTACCCAACCACATGAGCATTAGTTCTTATGGAAGCACGTAATTTGTCTCTAAGAGCTCTCACGTTTTTAAACTCTATATTTCCTTGTGTTTTTTCTTGGATCTTACAAGCTCTGCCCTTGCTTCCTTTCCTTGGAACTTTGTCTTTTTTTTTTTGGTTTCTTTTCCTTATTAAAAATTCAATTCCATCTCTAATTTCCTTCTTTTTTTGTACTGGTTCCTCCCTCTTGGCCACAACATCTTCAAGGTCTTTGATATGTTGCTCTTTAGTAAGTAGAATAGACTTGTGGTGATCTATCTTAGGTTGCATGTGTGTCTTTGGCATGGCCGGTAACTATACATTGGACAGTCCTAGCATATCACTAAATGCATTCTTATCTCCACCTTTCTGTATATCAACTAATTCAATTTCTTCATCATTGCCATTTTCATTTGCTTCCTGATGTAAGGTAAACCAGCCCATTACGGTCAGATGACCCATAGTGGACATCTTATGACCCCATGATGGTTTTTCAGACCACAATCAATATCTAACCTGACACCTATAGAGTGATTAGTGACCTCATTAGGAACATCCAATTTTTCAGTGTAAATCATTTTAGGAAGTGATTTTTCATGGCATTCCACATTAGAAATTATTGTGACCACTTTAGGTGATTAAGATGAGCATATTGGATACACTTTTTGTTGCTTATGGGGCAGCTTGTAGACCGTGTTGGGAAGATCACTTCAAAAATACATAACTAATTCACAATCTGTCTAAAAAATAAAATTTTAATTGCTCTCACTATTTCTCACACTTATCTTTGAGTGAGAAAATTTTTGAAAATTTTCAGCAATGGCATGAGGGCAGACTTGAAATTCTGACCACAATGGGCTAGTTTACTTTAGTTGAACATCTAATTCCTCATCATCAATGTTAACCCCTCACCGCCCAAGGCCTAACCATGTCAAAAAACAACTTTCCTTTTCAAGTGTTATAAGTCTAAATGTGAGTAAGGTATGAAAATCTCAACCGTAGTGTGCATGTTGTAGATGGTGTAAATCAAATTTGAGGTCATTTGACCGTATAGATTGAAAGATTATAATGTTTTAGTGTTGAAAAAAGATGCTGAAATTGTCCTCAAAACACAATTCGAGGTGAAATTCGATTTCTAAACCTACTCAAATGAAAAAACTTTGAACTAAAAAGTGATTCAAAACCAAAAGAAAAACACTTTGGTAGGAAAAAAAATCATTCAATGGACTCATTGCGTTTGCAAAATTGTTTTGAAATGTCAAAAAACAGTGAAAAAAGTAGCAAAAAATCACATCTATTGCTGAACCTACCTCTACTAAAATGCCTCTCAGTCAATCATGACTTCTTGGATTGGTATGAAATTTTTACTACAAGAACTAGACTAGTATGCGCAACTTTTCCAATAAAAATTATTGAAATCGAACCTTGTTTGAAGAAGTTATAAGCCGCCGAAGTTCACTGTAATGCAGAAATGTCTATATTTTGAACTTCGAATTGCTCCCAAGCATTCGAAACAACTTGGATTGACATGAAATTTTTCCCACATTAAGTAGACTTTATGGGGAACAAAACCCAACAAATTTTATTCAAAAATAACATTTGATGAAAAAGATACAAGCCCCCGAAGTTGCAGCCATCTCAATGCAGTGTGGTGAACTGAAATTGAATCTGCGAACTTTGAATGGCTTCTAAAAATCCAATACATCTTAGATAGATCTGAAATTTTTACCACAAAAACTAGTTTAGTATGCGCAACTTTTCCAATAAGTTTTATTAAATTTGGACACCGGACGCAAAAGTTACAGCACTTTGAAGTCGACTGCTAGATTGTGTGAGGCCACTTTTGGGCCCCTTGGGCGGTGAGGGGTTAACATATTATTGTTGACAGTTATAAAGGTCTGACGGTACTTCTTCAAATATCTCCTACACTTCCCATTGTTCCAACTGCCCTTGACTAAAGCTTTCTTGGTTGCTTGCATGAGCTGGTTCTCCATGGGTCTCACCATGGGTCCCATAATACATTGCACTTGTTCTCATTGTGCTATTCATAGTACTAGCATTGATAGAAAAAATACAAGTTGTTTCAAATCTCTTGATAATATTTTTAGTGGATGAGGCTCTTTTTAATGCATGCACTATAAAAAAAACCACAGTTTAGGTAACGTTTTGTAATTTTTTAAGTAGATTTTAGATGTTGTCGTTTCCAACTACCCCATGTATTTATAGCAACAACACGTCCAACATAACATCAATGTTGCTATAAAAACATGGGTTTGTTGCAATGGACGTCACCTAAAACTTATTTAAACTAATTATAAAGGTCACCTAAAATGCAGATTCCTCATAGTGATGAGATACTCACTGGACTTGGTCTTCTTTTATAGGTACTATTCCCTTGTGGCTAAATGTCCAATTATCTCTATAGACCCTAAAAAAACCTTGAGGGGCTTAAAGTAGGCCAAAAATAAGAGCTGTAAAACAAGATAAATATAGAAAGTTAATGTTAACAGATCTAAGCGATAGGCTATATTTAGTTTTATGACTTTCAATGTCACATGAGATCCAAATTTGTCCAGAATGAGCAAATGCCTACTAAAAGAAGAATTCATTTATAACTTTGAAATTTGGAATAGAAAATGGAACATCCAAGCTTTGAATACGTAATGAGTCATCCAAGCTTTGGGCTACATAGCAATGATTTTTAGCTTCAGCGCTATTTTCATCACAATTCCAAATTTGATGTCCTTAGTAATTGTAATTGTTGTATAGCATTTGGAGGTTCTCATAAAAAGAGGCCAATATTCAAGACATAGAATTCTTGTTCTTTTTTGTTTAAGGGCTTGCGGCTTCTTCAGTACTAACATCATATGTACGGGATAATTGCTAAGAAGGGCCACCAAATGCTCGTTTGGCGTGTGGATTTGGAGACCGGGGACTCACTACTCCTTCTGTGCATATGCCAAGAAGGGTCCCCAAGTGCAATATACAATGGGAGGTAGTTTTGTAGTTTACAAATCAAACTATAAAAATTTAACTTTCAATGGAGTAGATAAGCTCATTATATACATATGAGGTGGTAGGATGTGGAACAACCCACGTGGGATATGTAAATTAGAATTAGTAGGAGTTCAATTGTTCATAGAGAAATCAAAAGTAGGAATTGTGTTTGAAGTAGAATTTTAGACCTCATTTAGGCATAGTAGAAAACTTGATTTAAAAATTTTGAACTAAGAAAATTTGGTAAATCTAGACAAATTTCATCTCCAAAAATCCCATTGAGATTTAGATCCTTCAATAAAATGTTATAGACAAAAGTCCAAAAGAAAGTTTGAAAATGTCAAAAAAAAATTCCATTCCAACCCTTCTCTCAAATTTTCCTCCCAACCCCTCTCAACATGCCTTTCAATTTGGAAAAAAAAATTTAATGCATGTCCAGTTAGAAAATTTTGTTGAAATTGCCACTCATGTGAGTCACATTTTCTTCATTTTTCTTCTAGTCAAAAAAATTTACAAAAGTTTTGGTGCACTCAATTGTCCACAGACCTCTGTTTTCCCTTACATAGTTGACTTATGAGCCTCCTATCTTAGTTGAGTTTATATTTTGCTTCCTTGAATTTTGATGGTTATTTGGTGGAAACTTTATTTCATTAGCAACACAAGGCTTTTTCAAAATACAAATCATGTGCGTGATCCACCGGTTTATGAGTCTACAATAATTACAATAAGTGTTTAACTTATTAACATTTAGGCTATTGACTTCAACCTACAAATTAGTAAATTGTGGAAATTTTTTTTGCCTATAAGAATAATTTGGTTCCCATGAAAATATTAGATGATTAGAAACATGAGGAGCGCCATCTTGACATGGACATTGTGCAAAAGATCACAATTTGTAGCTACAATCCATGTATTTTCTTGCTAACGTGATTTAATGTTTGCCTCAATACATTTTTGAAAGTTCTTGCCAATTCTCTTCATTTGCCTAGCAGATTTATTTTCAGATTTTAGATACAAGTGTACTTGTGCAATTGCTATGTTTGAGTCCGTCTCGTGAATCCTTATTGGTTGGCCAAAAAATTAACAAAAATGCACTTTTGACACCATTGCAGATAGCCTAAAGTTTACTTTGCTTGTCATTTGGTCACTTGTTGTCCACCTAAGGTAGTCAACCCATTTTTGATAAGCCACAAGTGATCAGAAATAGGACTCTTGTTGGTTTAGTTGGCGGCTTACAATGAATAGGATTGGAAATTGTATTATTTGGAATGGACGTGAATGACATTTCAAAAACAAATTGTGCACTAATTTAGTAGAATTTAGGAATTCAAGTTGTTGATTATCCATATTTGGATGATTAGTTTTTATCAAGCTATGGTTGATAAAGGTGCTTGTCAATTCTTATCATGCTATGGTTGGTAAAGGTGCCAATTCTTATCATGTTGTGGTGCCACAAATATCACTTTGGGGAATGAGGCTTTGTTGATTTTGTACCCAACCTATGGTCAAAAACAGGGTGACCTATGTAATAAGAGTAGGTTGAACAAAATCTTCACAAAGAAAGTTTATGACAATTTTGTTTTTGAGAAAAAGAAAAGTAAAAAATTATGAAATCCTTCATAAATCTTTTTCTCTACACAGAATCTTTTTCATACTGCAGATATGCTAAATTGCTTTTGCTTTTCTGCATCGTGAAGTGAATCGTTTTTCTGCAACACTCAGAAATCCACATCCAAAATGCAAACCCTTCAATTGTCAAAGAGTCATCTCACAGCATTCACAGAATCGTCGCATGGTAACGTGAAAACGTCCATGCACAATGTTCATATATTACATTACAATGCTAGCTTTTCCAGGAGAAATTTCAACCACATCGTCCACCACAGGTTCCGTTCCAGGTAGGCATTCAATGGGAACATCAGAGAATTCACCACCGCCCAGTGGTGATTTTCCATACAAATTGCTGTTTAGGGTTTGCTTTGGGTCCCCTCCTGGTGGGGAGGGGGGAGGGCTGCGCCAGCCAAGGAGGTAGTGCAATACCAAGGCGACGCGCGCGGGGCCGGGCAGCAAGCTGCCGGGTGGCCCCGCTCCCGAGAAAAATTAGATTAATATCATGGGGATCGATGACCCCCGTATCAGATATTAAACTGATAAGAACAGATACTACACTTGATCTTAGCCAAAAGGCCGAGAAAGGTATGCCTCTACCGTCTTTCCCTGGTCGTGTTATACCCAAACTCGGTCTCAATCTCCGCCAAACCGTATGGGACAAACACCCCACCCCGCCTTCTACTTTCATCCGCAAAGAGAGGATTCCTAAACGATCTCAGCGCGTCTTGGCACGACTCTGCTAACTGGAGAGACCAAAACTTCGTTTCAACAAGGTTTGTAAAGTTCCGGATCGTCTCTGGCATAATCCTGTGGACGGAGTACAAGTGAATGGCGTCCAAACAATGGCATGACTGTTACAAACATAGAGCCTGTTCGGAAATGAGATGAATTGCAGGTCTTGAATGAGAAAGAGACTGCCTGCTCCAAGAACTCAAAATAAACTCCAGGCGTTGATTGAGAAATAGACAGCCAGTTTGAAGAGTGGGTAATTATGAACTTCATGGGTCGGTATTGCTGTCTGTCTCATAACTGGCCTTAATGACCGGATCAGTTCAACCATAAGAAGTAATCAACACGAGACTCATATGCACCGATCAAACAAAATCAAAATAATTCCAATGGAAATCGAAAAAACACAACGGATTGAGTACCTCATCGGCGAGAGTTCCACCCAGATGTACTAGAAAGTCCACATTTCCATCTATTCCATGACCACTAAACGAAGGTCTATCGATCGCTAAGCATACTTGCACATCAATTCCAAGTCATGATCTCGAAAATGTATACGGTAACAGTGGGTTGAGCTTACCAACCAGGGTGAAACAACAATGCACTAAAATAACGAGGAACAAGAACTGCGAGAAAAGCGAATGGATAATTCAGGACATTCAAAATACAAAGCAGGAGATCCGGAAAGTTCAAGTTGTTCCTAAATTCTAAATTATCTCTAATCCTAAAAGAAGTGCAGGGACTACAAGTTTGCTAACCCAGTAAATATTGTCCTCACACCGTACTCACACCGTACCACCGGAGAAAGCAGCTTCTTATGCAGAGGGTTTGTGTTACATAATTGTCCTGCAGATATCTGTGCGCTACTATCAAACTACTTCATGTACTTGTTCAAGAACTTGCGATGGAAATCATTTCGAATTGTATCGTTGATGAAACGCTTCGCTGGTTTGGGCTCTCCACGCGCTTGGTTTTTAAACACCACGTCATCGTCCCACCTGCAGACGGTCACCATCAACAATTTATCTCCACAACAGCTGTGAGTCCAAGTGCATGCAATGAACCTCCAGTTCCTCATTGCTTAGCCACACTATCAATTGCAGAGAACATACCACATTCGTCATACATAATATGAGACTGAAGCTTCAAAAATAACACGAGGGTTTAATATTCTGATATGATCACCATACCTGCGTTTCACTGCAAATGAACCTGTCGGATTGAGCAAAGGATTGCCCCGGATCAGCTCAGATTCTTTGACTTTCATATCCTCCTCTTGCTGCTGCCGGTCCTGTCAATGTATAAGGGAGGCATGAATAACATGACACGAACAGGTGGTCTCGTGGTCAACAAGTTCCAGATAGCACACGAAGCGAATTGTAGGAAACATAGGGCTCATAATTCTAGATTCATCGACTTCCTCATTCAATAAAATCCGAATCAAAGTAGTACAAGTGCAAATTTGATAAAGAGGTCGCAAAGGGACGGAAAATAACCTTTCGTAGTTTTTCTTCTGCTCGCTCTTTCTTAATTCGCTCTAGCTCCGCGAGAAGTTCGGCAGTGTCATCTTCGTCATCACTGTAAACATCACCCAAACCCAAAGACAACATGAGCAATTACAGTCCACAAGCTTAAATCTAGCAGCATTCGGACGATACAAGAACACCATTGTAAACGAAAGAGTTCCAATCATTTCAAGAAGAAGCTTTCAGCTGAGCGCACCTTTCATCACTGTCGCTAGGAACCTCTACATCCGTGTCGTCCGCATCCACGTTCTTTATAGCCGGCCGCTCCGATCTCTCGTCAGTATCTCTCTTCGCCCCATCCAAATATGCGGCACTTGATCCCTTCCTGCGATCTCTATCATCTGCAAGCCACCGAGTTTATCATAAAATAGTAAGATTTCTGCCCCTGCTAACGAATAAACAGCCTCGGCATTCCTAAAATAACGACTTAAGCACCTACAACACAAAAGAAACCTCACCGTAATTCCTGTCCTTGGAAGAGAAGTGGCGACGCTCGCGGTCTTCAAGCTCCTCCCTGAGATCTCTTTTCCTGATTTCGTCGGTGGTGTCTTGCCCATCCTTCCTGCAATAACCTTATACATGAGCCACGCCCAATATATCACCTCAACAACCACCTATGAAACTACTCTCCCAGACTGCTGCAGCCTTCTAAATTCCCCGTCACAATTGTATGGTTCCTCGTAGCGCAAAAGAACAGAACATATTGGAACGACATAAATCGACAGAAAATGCTAGAGAAATCCACGCATGTAAACTCAAGCAACAAATTGTCTCATCCTGCTCATCTCACCCTGCTTAAAAGACCCGGGTAGAAAAATAACTTTAATTCCCTTACACACATCCTATGTTCTGTCTCGAAATGGAAACGAAAGATCACTTCCACGACAAGAAACCCTAATTTGGCCAATCTCTCCAGCAAAACGCAAAACCTCGCATCCTGATCTAAACCAAAACCGAACATAAGAAAGACTCGAGATGCACCATAACTTGTATTTATATCACCCAAACCGTATGCTTTGTCCTCGACGAACACTGGCAACGAAAAAACCCGCTTCTGAGACAAGAAACCCTAATTTCACCAATCTCACGAAAAGACCTCGCCTCTTGAGCTCAGCCAAAATCCAGCACAAGAACATTTCTTCCACACATACCTGAGCTTGAGTTGCGTGTGAGAAGCGAGATCGCGCGAGGAGAACTTCTGCGAAGGGCCAAACATGCGCACTCCTCCCTGTTCCGAGCCTCCCTTGGCAGGAGCCCATGTCGGTCGCGCCGCAGTCGTCATGGCTCACGCCGTGCAGCAAAGGGCAATCTGCGAGCAAATTTGGCAACCGTTGTCCTTCTGCTTGGTGAAGACGATGCACGCTAACTGAACAAGTTCTTCGTGCAAAATTCCAGAGTGCAAATTAGAGTAACTTCGATTTCAAAAACCCAACATGGCCTCGACTCCCTCTAGCGTTGAGGTTCAGATGACGAAAACATCTGGAAGCTTCCGTTCGTCCAAGAAGATACAAATACGTCGATTGCGATAGCACCAGTGGCTATTCCCAAAATTTCTTTTGAGTAAAAGTAAAAATGATTTGTCCTATTGTGTGGGTTACAAAAAATTTCCACAAGTTATAACCATATGTAAGTTCATTTCATAGCACGCACTATTATAGCAAAACAAAATTCATTGTGAACACACATGAGTTAGAATTCATTTTTCATCTACATGTTTGTGTTTTATTTATTCAATTTTGATGATTTCATCTATATATATACTAGTGTGCCTTTATGTTGTTGTCACAATATAATAAAATGAAAGTAAAAGTAATTTTTTAGTTTATTAATTTCATAAAAAATATGAAATTCAATAGCTTTCACATTACATGTCCAAACGCCACAAAATAAAAGCCCATGCACCCTTCCATGTAGAGAGCTTTGAATTTTGGCATTACTAAAAACACAATACGGGGACGCACATTCTAGGAGATCTCATCGTAACAAACAAATTAAATTAATTAACAAACAACCTAACTTAAGGTATGGATTTTAATAATTATCATTTGTCATTTGGCAACAATAATTTGTATTTATTATCCCAAAAATGACTTTTGGAAAATATTCTCCTAAAATTTTGTTTATAAGTAACATTATGCTAATAAAAAAATTGTTGTTTGGCACCTTTGATGAGCAATTAGCGACTTTTGTTTCATTTATTTTAGGCACTACAAAGAGCTATCTTTATAATATTGACAAAATCCATTTACATCCTTATCTACAAGCCCCAAGTGTTTTAATAGTTTAGCAATTTCATCCACTAGGAAACAAGGATCCTTTCGCCAAATATTCTAACAAAATAATTTTGTATTTGCTTTTGAGCAATTACCACTTGAAATAAAAATCTTGTAAATAAGATTTTTATGTCATTTCTCGTTTGGAGTGCAAAAGTAATCATCAATATAGTGTCAAAAGTGGATGAAATGAGATAAAAATGGATGAAATCTTTGTCATTCATCCTTAAGTGTGAACATTTGTCTTGAAAAGAGTAAATTCCAAATCATATCAAAGGTTATAAATTCAAATTTCAAACAAGGCTAGAAGTCACACAAATGTCTTTCTTTCAATAAACATACATGTGGATCTTTTATCCTTGTGATATCCTTTAGATTCCACCTCAAGATAGAGAGCACTTTTAGAGCTATTGTACAAATCTTCTAACAAACTTTGCAATGCAAAAACTACACGTTCAAATTGTGATTTGAAATACAAAATATTATTCAATAGATGCATCTTTTAAAGACAAAGAAATGATATCCAAAAAATTGTATATTGTAACATATATGCATTCATCATTTTGAACATGTAGTCCTTAACAGATTAAAACTTTATACACAACATAAAGAATGCAATGTTAACAAAATCTTGACAATAGCATCTCCAATACTCAACTAAAATCCAAATTTTTCAAATTTTTCAAATTTTTCATCCAACTAATTGTTAGTATATTCTTGTATTAGTTTTTTAACATTTGTAAGGTTTAAATTTTCAAGACTTGGTTGGACAGTTATTTTAATATTCAAATTTAAAAAATATATTTCATCTAAAATTAACTTTTCCATCTCAAGCAATGACCTTTCTAAATTGACTTGAATAAATAAATAAAATAAAAAATCCAAAAAATCCCCATAATTATTACTTATAATTTCAAATTAAATATTTTTAGGATAAATTACAAATATCGAATATATAATTGAATTTAGAAAGAATTTTCAATTTTTTATTTCAAAGTTATTGAAAAATATTGGCTAGTTTAGTAGTAGATTTGTCCATATAAAAATGATCTATGGATTATATCTATAAGGCTAGTACAATGACCAATATTGTTCAATAAAATTTGAAAAAAAATTTGAATAGTTCCTTTTTAAATAACCATTGCTTTAATTATTTAATTCTTTTTTATTACAATCTCTTTCAACTACTTTTAAATTGATATTTGATACAAATCAAATTTATTCATTTTTAATTATTATTTTGTAAAACAATAGAAAAGTGTTCAAACTTCATTTAAGCTAGTGACTGTGTCATATGTTGTTGCCATAATAATTGCAATTAAAAGTACTTTTGCAATTTATAATAAAAACTTTGAAATTCAATAATTTTCACATCGTAGGTTGCAATGCCATAAAACAAAGCCCATACACCCTTAATGACAAAGAACTTTCCAAAAGTATCAACAATGCAATTAGGAGATGCATAGTTTAGGAGATCTCAATGTAATAAACAAACAAGCAACTTAATTTAATGGATAGATATTCACACATAGTACATAAAAAATATCAATTTATTTTAAATAAAAACTATTTAGATTATTATTTTCAAAATCATTTATTTTATTTTCTATACTCATAACTCTTTCAAAGCCTTTTTGACAATGTATCATAAACCATGAATTTTATAATTTCATTTTTTAATTTTATTTGTCTAATAAAGATTAGTTTCATGAAGAACTGTTTTAATTTAGTGAAGAATTTTTAAGGATGGACGAATATTGGTTGCATTGGAGAATGTTGGAGGAGTTTACTTGCATTGTACTGTTGTCATGGTTGGTGGCAGCTGGATTGAAGCTGCTCTAACCACAAACACTGTATTGAATAAAGTTGCTAGGTAGCACCTTGATTTGTGTGCAAAACTTTGCTCATGATTCATTTTTCAATGCCATGGGGACAATGTTTAACACAAGTGAAACCAATCTATCACATACCAAATCATGTTCATAATACTCTTGTCAGCACATTTTTTCTACTACTTTTTCAAATTTAACATAAGTCAAGCTAGACTATCATCTATATATTTTTAATATTTGTAACCATGAGGACGATTCAACTTCAACTTGTTATAAGCACCATTCCCAAATACAGTTCCTAAATTGATTTACACCATTTTTGCATGTGATAATAATTTATCAAAATTGCACTATTTTACATGAGTCCAATAAAAGTGAAGCATTTCTCTATTTTACTAATTTCATCCCTCCAAAAAATCAACTTTAAAGCAAGACTAATTTTCTCATGACACTAATTTTGTGCCCTCCTTGATTGGATAAATCAATGTACTACTATGCTCGTTGATCAGGGTCAACATTCCTTGCTGAATAATTAATTAAATTTGGGAAAAGAAATTCCCTAGGTCCTTAAAAAACAAATTAATCCATTTTTTTCCCATTCAAAAAAAAATTGACAAAATAATTCCGGATTCTATTTTTAGAGTTTTCGTGCAGCCCCTGGCAGTGATAACTTAGGTCAAGCTAGTACTGTACAATACTGTAGACAATTTTATGCATAGGAATAATTTCAGTCAACCACTTCAAAGCTCATAAACCATACGCATCCATATACGTACCAAAAGCTGCAGTCAGTCAGTGAAGCCATCTACAAACTTTCATCCATTTCCACTTGTTCGTAAAAAAGTAAAAAGAATCATCCAAAATTCCTTCAGAAACTCTCGCACCAAAAACAGAGTTTGTTGTTGCTGAACTCCACACCATCCAATTCCGTCACACCTACTCTCATTTGTAAGTCGGCACTTCAGCGGGGATTGTATCCCAAGTTTTGCACTTCCTGTTCTTCTTGAATTTTGCAGCTTAGCGTGGACGCCAGAGGTGGAGTGAAGCAAGGAATTTTATCGAGTACTGGATGGTGTTGCGCAATTGAATTGGTAGGAATATGGCACCATCGCAAGGATCACAATTGGAGGCCATGGCTGCTGCCGGAGAACGGGCTTCTTCTTCCTCTTCGGAAGTCTCAAGCTCCGGAGTGGAGGTGGAGTGGAATTGGAAGCAGGAGGCGTTGCTGCTGGCCAAGCTTTGGTGTGTGGGCTTCTGGGACGCGTGTTGCTTGAATCGGGCCTACTCCGCTTGCCGGAGGTGAGACTTTTGGGTTTAGGTTTTGGGGGAGAATTGGGTTAGGGTTTTTTCTAGGCGTTGGACGGAGGTGGTTGTTGGTGCAAGGGTTATTCACCACCGAGAATTAGGGCAATCGGGGTGGAGAGGTTAGACAGACTGTGAGATTGGCTGGGAGCTGCATTTTGTAGTACTGGATCTTGAAATTAGGTCTTCTTTGTAGTTGCGATTGGAGGAATTTGTGGCTTATTCTGTGGCGTGAGGTGCGTGCATCTATTTGCAATGCTTGAAGAGAATCAGCGTACGGAATTGATTGGTGCAAGTGTTTTTTTTGCGAATTGAGCTGTTGAATTTTCATAGAAATGAAACGCAACAGTCGAAGTCGTAATGAATTTCTCATGGAATTTTGAAGTTTAACTAAATATGGCACCCCAAACCAGCAGGTGTGATCACGTATAGGCATACAAGTAGTATATTTCTAAATCACAGAACTTCAATTTTTCTAGATTTGACCTAGAGATGCATAAATGATTTGCTTTCTGTTTTGGATCTAAGGATATTGTTGCAGTATTTGGCTATTCGGGAAAATTATTTTGTAGGAATGTTGAGAAGTAGTGAATTTATTTGTTTTTGTGTCTAGGTCACAACGGGTGTTGAAGAAAACAGGGCAGTGCTTTGTACTTAACGGAGTCGCCTTCCTTGGCAGGTGCTGCCTACGAAACCTGTTGAATCTTTGTTCTTTAAGCTTTTCATTCTTTCCCTATTCATCTCGTATAAGAAGCTTTATATTAAATTGACCTTCTTTGCTGGATAATTATTGGTTGTATAAGATAGGTTTTAGTAGATTATGGTTTGATTTGTTTTCACGATTCTTTTTCTGGTCTTTGTCTCCACTATCTGCATTTCGTCAGTAGTATGAGAGAAGTCAAGTTTCTTGCTTATGATTTGGATGCGGTCCAGTAAAATTTGGTTTTTTTTTTTGGGGTGCCAGCATCTTGATATTACAGAAGGTGGTGTCACCGGCATTGCGTTGGCTGCTAAACGCCCCGTTGCACAATTCTGAGTCGAACAGTTTGTTCTCTGGACTTCTGGCTAATTTTATCATTGGCTGTTGCTATGTAAGCGTCATCTTCGGGCTTCAGGGGTTCATAGTTACCACTTCTGCTCACTTGCACTTTATTATGAAAATACTATGGAATGACTTTCATGTCCCCCTATCTTTTGGTATTTGTAGTTTTCTACTCAAAAACACGTGTGTGTAGTTTTTTATGTTGTTGGAAAGACACTTGAATACAAGGAGTTGTGCTGGAGTGCACTGTATTTTCTCTTAGTTCTCTCCTTTCCTGAACTCCAGAACTCCAATCAATTTTTTGTGTGGTGGTCTGTTCTTATCGTATCCCTATAATGTGAGTATGTGGAAAGAATGCAAACTATTGTGTTTTATTGTTCTGTATTGGTTGCTGACTGCATGTCGTAAGTGTGGAAATGAAGGTAAATTCGGTAAAGGAATTAATTAATTTAAGTACTGTTTGTGACAGTTGTTCTGGCTGTATCCTCTCTACATCGCAAGCTTTATCCTGAACTGCTTGTGGTAAGTAATATTCAGCTGCTTCTTGTTCTGGTGTGCGACTCGTCGTCGTTAGGGGAACAGCTGTTTTACAACTTATCGGTTGTTCTGCTGAAATGTACCGTGTTGTAACATTATGAGTGCTGTTTGCATCTAAAGAAAAGAATTTGACAAAAGTTGAGGTCTATCAGCTTTTCACATGCTGTTCACACTGTGTTTTTTACAGGTACAATGAGATTGCTGCACATGGTTTTGTCGCTCTGAAAAGACAAGCAAGTGGGTCGAGTGGTGAGCCAGGGTCTCCAGGCAAAGGGAAAGCCCCAAAAGTTAGTCGTAAGAAAGGCGACTCCGCGATTGAAAGGTTTGTCCATGAGCTATGGTCTTGGTTGCCCAAGCACTTGTCAACCCAGTATGGTGCAATATGTTATTTCAAACCACTTATGCGAGCGCTTTGAATGAGAGACTCACAGAGTTCCCAAGCATTGGATTAATTCATTAACAAAGAGATCTTCACAACGTGCTAGGGTGGTGTATGTTGCGAATTCATGCTCTTCTCCAGTGCAACTAATCGAGCCACTCTTGGCTTTGAACTTTCTTGCAAGTTGGATTAAAAGTTTTCATTTTGCGAATGTTGTCTTGGAGCCAGGCTTGAATATAGAAGAGTCTCTGGTCGATTCTGCCGTATACGTCTATGTTTTAAAGTCAAGAATCAGATTAAATGGAGTTTTCAATGTCATTCGGTGTTTTCTGACAATATCTGTTACAGACACTGACCGTTTTGAGGGAGATGTGTTATTTTCAGTCTGGTGCTGGGAATTGGAGAACAAATCTATTCGATAATCATGCTAACTGTCTTTTTTGCTGAGGTATGGAAATGCTTTCTTTGTGGCCTCCTGTTGGTGGCTAGTTATCCTATGTACGAACTCTTGATCTGTCTGCCACATCGAAATAGTCTTGAGGGCGTCACTAACCGTTCCTCTGCACTAAAGAAAGCTTCACCTGTACGCCACTAATCGGCGTCACTTTGTAGTGACATGATGGACGTTACAGTACTATCTAGCTCTTAGAAATATCTGGAAATCAAAGTTCTTGTTTGATGGAGACCCTTGTATCTGTGCATGTTGCAGGTGTCTCTACTGAGCTACCTTCCTTTTGTAGGTCAGCTACTGAAGTTTGTAGGCATGTCGTGGCTTTATGCGTACTACTGCTTCGAGTAAGCGATTTCAATCCTTGATGTATTTCCGTAGGATACTTTCGTTTTAACATTGTCCAGTTTGTAGAGTATTATTTTATTTACCTGGTTTTTTGCATGAACACAATGCTTTAGAGTAGCAGTTGCGATTTATCGAAGATGGTCTTAGTTTTGAGTGAAATTGTTTTTGCCTCTCAATAAATCCCATTTGAGTGGCAGCCCAACGTAACCAACGTTTAGGAAATAATGCTATTTGTGACTCTTTCTCTGGGATTCTGAACCTACCATAGGTGGAAAATATGATCTGATTTTGGATGCACTTGACTTGTTCTAGTGATTGTGACGGGGCATTTTTATCGGTCCTTGTGCAGTTACAAGTGGGGCCTTAGTGGTTGGAGTCTTGAGAAGCGTCTACTGTCCTTCGAAAGCAATTGGGCTTTCTTTGCAGGCTTTGGTGAGTGAAATTTAATACAAATATAGTACTGTCAAATATCGATTGCACAGCATGTTATTTTATTATAAATTAAAGAATAGTTGTGCTGTGGGGGACTTTCATTCAAATCTATGTTCTCACTGAAATTTGGTTTATGCTGGACATTTGCAGGCAGCCCTTGTGTCTTAGCCACGTTTTTTCTCTCCCCATTGGTTGGTGGTGCGGTTATGGCTGTGGTTTTCCCAATTGTGAGTTTCAGACTTTCATTGAAGTGGAAATCTGGAGGTTTCCAGCAGCTTGCCTAATTTAAAAAAGAAAGTCCGTATCAGTCCGTTCTGGAGTTGAGCGTGGAAAGTGGACTTTTGAAATATTGTTTGGCAGTCTTTGAATCATCATTGGATAGATAAGGACAGAAGATTAAATTGCAGGATATATCAGGCAATCATTTCTGCTTTACCGTGTTCTCCTGGGTTTTTTGAAAAGTCCTACGAATTCTCTGTGCAGTTTGTGTTGGTTGCTACTGCATCTAACCCGGAGGCGGCAGTCGATTACTGTTTGGGCAGAAAGGAGTTGGGCTTTCCACATCTCCCCCTCTTCTACGTTGCGAACAAAATCACGTGAGCATCAAACCTTGGAACATCTTTATTAGTGGAACTATGTCTACTTGTCCACGTGGGATTGATTGTTCCTCATACTTTGATAGGTCTCAATGCACTCTAATAACTCAGCACTGGCCTGGAAGTAGATAAAATCCGCTCCAGTGCATAAGACCATATGTTGGAGTTATCAAAAATGGAAAAAGGTGATTGCTTTCTTTCAATTTTAAAAGTAAAATAAAAATAATTTGGTGCAGAATTGCCCTTGTGATCCCATGCACACAAACGGAAAAAGACCGAGTCGATGTATGTTATAGAGTTTATGTAGAGTGATGCAGCAACTTTGAGTTTTGGTTCTAATTTGTGAAACAACTTGTTTTGTGTCAAATGTATGCGTTGCTGATCATATTCTGTTCGCAGGGTTCCTTTGGTTCGGTTTCTTCAGACATATTGGTCTGCATCAGCAGTAAGGAAAAAGACTCAATAACACACAAGCTTGCCACAAGTCGTTTTGACAAGAAAAAAATTGTACATGATCGTGTTCTGGTACTTGGCCAGGGGTAGTATTGAATGTATCCACAGGTAGAACTGCGCACTTCTATTGTCAAGCTGGTGAGCAGATCACAGAGGTGCGTCTGTCTGGCCTAATCAACAACATGTTAGATTTTGTATATTTCTGTTAATTTGTCAAACTAACAGACAGTGGTACTGATATGTTCAGGTGGCTGCTCTTAGTGCTTACAGCCGTGTATGTGAAAAGTCTCTTTTAATTTGAAAACAGCTATTTGTACTTGATTTTTCCACTTGTCAGTCTTCGTTTTTTCCTTTCACTATTAGCCTGTGATTTGTATCTGTTGTGACCAAATCATAAACCCCATCAAATTTGGCGATTGTTGGACTCAGATTTGACATAGTCTTGTGGAAGCTTGAATTGGCGATTTTGCAAGACACTCCAAGTGCTGGCGGAAATATCTTAAAAGAATGTTTTAATAATCTCCGAGGCTTCTATAGCATGCGCTACTGGAGATTTAGTCTATTGATCGTCCCGCCTTACATGTAATAAGTTGGCTTGGCTTGAAATAAGTTGGGCATTGGTTTGAAAGTCATTGGCAATGCTCTTGAGCATAGAATTGTACATTGGAGTAATTAAGAATGGAACAGAAGTGAGGGTTTATTTTACTTTTTAAAGTAAACTGAAAGTAATGAAAGCAAAAGAAAATTTTGGAATATAGTGAGGGTTTATTTTACTTTTTAAAGTAAAATGAAAGTAATGAAAATAAAAGAGAACTTTGGTATATAATCTCAGTCATTGTCATATAATGTTATATAACAAACTCTTCCTTATTTAACTGTGTTCAATCATCCATTGAGTGGATCATGAATGTTTGTAAAAAGTGCACTTTATATTATATATTGGAGGAGTTTTGATTACTTACTATAAATTTTCAATAGTGATCTACTATATTTGTGCCAAACACATTTGAACTTTAGACGTTGAGTTTAGAGAATTACTATTAGTGTGTTTTAAGTTGTGATTAATTTTTTTATTGGGATGGTGGTTTCATTGGCTTGTTAGTGGTCACATACTTGTCTACTTTGATTCAACTACCAATCTTGTGAATACAATTAGATAGGCTTTAAAGCATGGGTACCTCAAAGCAACAAAATAAGATGAAAAGTTGTCATGAATTCATTGATGAGGTAGATCATGATACTAATGAAATTCAAAAAAAAAACTTGCAACCAATAGAAGTTGGTTCTAGAGTTCTATGTAAACGGTGTGATGGAAAATTGCATCTTGCAATAGTAATAGAGCAACGGAAACTTGACACAAACTCTATTGACTATCAATATTATATACATTATGACAATTTTGATAGGCGCCTTGATGAGTGGGTGGATTTGGACCAACTTGAACTTGAATGTGTCAAACCAAATCTAGATGAAAGAGTTGAAAATAAAGTTGAAAGGAAGAGGAAATCTTGCGATAAAAATTGTATCCAAACTCAATTGGTTTCAAAATTATCACATGTTGAAGAAGAACATCAAGTATATTTAAGAACCCATGAGGAGCAAACAAAGGTGAAGAATATTAGCAAGATTGAACTTGGAAGATTTGAGATTGATACTTGGTATTACTCTCCCTTCCCGCATCAATACAATAATTGTCAAAAACTCTTTTTTTGTGAATTTTGTCTCACATTCCTACAAAAAAAAACTCAATTAGATAGACATTTGAAGAAGTGTAATTTAAAATGTCCCCCGGGGGATGAAATTTATCGACATGGTTCATTATCCATGTTTGAAGTTGATGGGAAGAAAAATAAGATTTATGGGCAAAATTTATGTTACTTGGCCAAATTGTTCCTAGATCACAAGACTTTAGAATATGATGTTGATGATTTTCTATTTTTTATTCTATGTGAGTGTGATGAAAGAGGATGCCATATAGTTGGATATTTTTCCAAAGATAAGTTCTTAAGAGAAGGATATAATTTGGCTTGTATCCTCACTCTACCCCCTTATCAACGGAAGGGCTATGGAAATTTTTTGATTTCTTTTTCGTATGAACTATCAAAAAAAGAAAGTGTAGTCGGAACTCCAGAAAAGCCCCTTTCAGATCTTGGCGAAGCTAGCTACAAGAAATATTGGGAAAAAATTTTACTTGACATTCTAAAAGAAACTAGTAGCAAAGGGTCTATAGAAAGTGGTGATATATCTATTAAAGATCTAAGTGATATGACTGCAATTGATATTGATGATATCAAGAAGACTCTCTTTGATCTTAAGATTCTTAAATATCACAGAGGTCACTATGTTCTTTGTATTGACCCACAACTATTTCCGGAACATTTGAAAGTTGCTAAAAGAAGTAACCTTGAAGTGGATACCTCCAAATTAAAGTGGACACCATATAAAGAACGAAGAGGATAAATAGAAATATTATTTAAAAAAATACAATTGTATAATATTAGATAATTTTGTTGTTGCTCATTTTAATTGGATTAAATCTAGCCATAATTTTATAATTATGGATTTATGGATTATTTTATTTTTCTTCTAAATTGAGAACCTTGGTGACATCAATAGCAATTAGAATTTATATTATGTTGAAAATTTTATTGGAAAAGAAAAAAAAACAAAAAAAACAAATGTTTCTATGTCTTATTCAAGACATTCATCTATCTATGATTGACAATTCAGACACCTCTGTTCATTTATTGATGAATAATGGAAGAATTAGAAATATTTATTATATTTTATTTTAAATTTATTAATATTATTTAAAGCTCAAATATTGATGTAAAATTAAATTTAAGTGTTTTCAATCAACAAATGATACTTAACATAGATGAGTGATAGGATAGGTGATATTTTTTACGACAAATGAATGCAAGTTAGGTAGGATCAATGTCATAAATATTGGGTACGCATTTTAAGCATTTCTACTTTAATATGCATTTAATTCCTAAAGGATCTTTGAATATATTTGACTCCTAGTTACATGTAGAAGGATTTTTTTATATGAAGCTAAGATATAAAGTTGTATTTGAATAGTAAAAATTTTGAAATGATTTGAATTTCATTAGAAGATTTTTGGGGCCATAACAAGACCTCAAGTTCCCAAGAGTTCTCAAACTATAGAAAACAAGGAGAATTCTGCCAAATTAGCAATTTGATTGGTCACAACTATACTACGTTCTCGTACCACATCAAATAATATTAATTAAGTAATTAATTAATTTTTAATGTTTTATTATTTAAATATTTTGATTGGTTCACAGCTTGAAAAACAAGCTTAAAACAACCCTTCTATGCCCTCAAATTCCCTCTAAAGTTGTGTACTTAGAAACTATAATCATTCCTTCTACATAGAACTTAAGAAATATGGAATAATAACTTAATGAAATATAGAATAATATGGAAAAATAAGGCATCATCTAAACAACATTGTCCTTAAAATTGGCATAATAACTTGTATAAAATGACTACAACAATGTAGGGAATTTTTAAATCAAATGCCAAATTTTTATACACACTAGCATGCAAGTCAAAAATGCCATTGTAGTAAAAAAATTTACCCCCAAATTATATGGAATTTCTAAAATGTTTATTCAACTAGGAATATGAAAAAAAAAATTGGTTTGTATTGGTAAAAAAAGTTGTACAAACACTTGTATTCTATATTGCTAAAGTATGCCATTTATTAACTTTAACATAACATTTATTCTTCTAGAAAGGACATAAATTGACCTCTAGACATAGGTACAATGAGTAGATTAAACAATTAAATTGATTTGTATAATAGTTTATCCAAAATATCAATCATCTTGGTCTATACAATATTGTATTTTAGATTTTTTGGAATACCAATATACAATCACTAAGCTTTACATTTAATTTCTCTTTTATTTTTCAAAAAGTAAAAAAACTTGCATCTTCTCCTTTTGAAAATATTCATTGTTTGTATAAAATTCCAACACATTCATTTCACTTGTACTTTAGGTGGTTTAAATTTTTTTGAAGACTTTCTTGATCTTTATATTTTTCAACCCCTATAGGATTTTATGTGGATATTTAAGAAAATTTCTATCTATTATTATCTTAAGAACATGGATTTTAATGTATTGTACATACTGGTATTTAGTAGTGGAGGAAACATTGTGTTGTTTGGATGAAAATTGATGATTTTGGCCTATAGTCTCTTTACCTTTCTTGCTAATGTTTGTTGTCATGCATAATATGGTAAGTGCAACCTAAAACTATAGAACACTTAAAACTAGAGGGGCATCCAATTAACAAAACATCAAGAGCAATATGCCAAAATGCCTTAAAATACCTCCAATACATAATATTTACAAAAAGAAGGCTATAAAAAATTCAACCAATATTAGAATTAAATAAAAATCCTTTGGCAACAACAATTATTGTCATTAATTTAGTATGGTGACAATGCCCAATGGCATAAGTAGCGACCCTACAATATTTGAATGCGGGTCAAATTACAATCTCATTGAATTCTTGCCAATCATACTCCAATGTAAAGGAGTGTATCCCATAATTAAAAAAAACAAATAAACATTCAAACGTCAAATCAAAATAGAAAGCACGTACAAATATTTGAATATCTAAACCAAAAATTTTAACCACTAATTCTGGAGAGAGTTATTAGCATGTGAGCTAAGGATCTTGAGTGAGTCTTGAGTCCATTGAGCCTAGGCACCTATGTTATAGATACCTAGATTATAAGCACTTTTCATAAATAGTTATAATGTACATTTGTTATAAGTATGTATGTTATAGGCACCTTCCATAGTTATAGGATACCTATAATATAGGTACCTATCTTATAGACACCTTTAATGATTTTAGAATAATTATTTATATCTTAGCTCATATGCTAATGTCATTGATTTTCATCCAACTAGTTGAAGAAACGAAATTGTCTTATCAACTTAATCTTCATCATATATTATATATTACAAGAACATGTCCCAATCACAAGGGAAGCCTCATGGAATATCCTAAAATTACCTTGCATGCTATTATACCAAATATTTCTAAAGCATTTGAATGAGGTTCATTTTGTCACCTACTTCAAGCAAACTTGGCTATTGAAATTATGTAAGTTATTTACATATACATTTATTTTTCAAATTTTGGAAAAAAATGTTTCAATTCAAAATTTTAACCAAGGTCCTTGTCAATTTGAAGTTTAATATTTCTATCTACGTATAGATAGATATTATTTATTTGTTTATTTATTTTAAAATAAATTAAACAATTATATTGTACATATTCCAATAAAAGCTTCAACACAAAGCAATCTACTATAGTTACTCAGAGTCTCTATTTATATTGGTGTTTAAATCAACCATTTTAATTCTCTCTTGAAACCACTACTTGAAAGATTCATCTTAGTGTCTAAACCAATATGAATTTTTCAAAAATAAAAAGATTCAACAAAAATCTAAAAATAAAAAGATGTCAAATCACAACAATCTAGTGAAAAGAGGCTGTCACCCTTGGTTTGTATTAGTTGCCCCCCCTTTCTCAAAAAATTTAAAGGTTGTTGATTGTTTTAAGAAAAAAATGTTTATCTTCAAAATCACCGTTGATTTTTCAGAAAATCACAAGCCGTTGATTTTGTGAGATTTAACTTGAGCCGTCCAAATATCAACATGGATACGGATACCAAAATGAATATTGGATACAGATACAATATTGCATACGAATACAGAGTGAATATTGAATGAGAATATGGATACAGATATGGTACAATACTAGATACAGATACAAATATGGGTACAATATGGGTACGGGTACAAGATATGGTATGTTGTTTATCCCATATTGTTTGTCAATTGCATTCCTTTCTAAAAATTACAAGAGGGTAGGGCACTATAAGAAACCAATGTTTTTTTAAACATCACAAAAAATGTGGCCGCACGTTTTCTTTGACGCGCACATAGTCAGCATTGATGTCACCTAAAATCTGTTATAACTGACGGCCAAAAAACGTCGTGAAACTTGAAAAAACACGACCGATTTTTGCTTGTTTTTTTGTGACGTCCTACAAAACGGGGTCTTGGAGAGTCACCAAAAGAGGGCACGTGGAGGACAGGTTGGCTCCACATGAGCGGCTCAAGGGCGGGTAGGGCCACGTGGTTCACTTTTTCATCCAAGGTGTTGGTGACGTGTGCCATGACGTGGACCCCTGAAAAAACTTTTTTAACTTGACCGTGTCTGACATGGTGGATGACATGGAGGTCAGTGAATCTGACGTTTTTCATCCAGACTATTTTTTCATCCATCTCGTTTTTTTCATCCACCCTGTTTTTTTCATCCAATCCATTTTTTCAAAAAATAATTGGTTAACATAAATTAAAAAATAAAAGTAAACAACAAAAAAAATGTAAAATTCACCAAGTAAAAAAACTTACCATTTACCATCAATTTTATTTTGGTGGAAAAATTACATAAAAATGAACATTTTAAGGGTCATATTTATACCCATTCTTTGTCGATGCTGAGACAAACAATATGGGATAAATAGCCAACGTTGTTTGAGACGTCCAACCCGACGTCCATCCATCCATCATTTCTTTTTTTTCCAAAATATGCCACGTGGCTGCCCTTTGCTAAAAAATTTGTCCATTATGAGACAAACAATATGGAATAATTAGCCTACGTTGTTTGAGACGTCCAACTCAACGACCAGCTCAACGTCCATCCATCCATCCATTTATTTTTTTCTAAAATATGCCACGTAGATGCCCTTCTCTAAATCTACTTGCTAACATGGCAGTTTATGTTGTATGCGACGTTTTATAAAAACATGGTCATGTCGCAATTGACATTGTCACAAACATAGCCGTCCCCAGTGACATGGTCGCATTTTCTACAAAACATGTACACGTTTTCTGCAAAACACGTACATGTTTTTTGGAACATCTGACGTTTGAAAAAACACGACGCGTTTGATGCTAAACGCCACCCAAAACGTATTTTTCTTATAGTGAACGTACTAACGTCGCCGGAAACAGGTTCTGTTTTTTGCTAACAACACTGAAAACGGGCTTTTCATATAGTGGGGGGAAGGAGGAGGGTATGAAAATTTCAAAATTTCAAAAGTTAATTTCAAAAAATTCGGGGGGGGGGGGGGTACCAGAGAATTAATAAAAAAAGTTGGATTTTGGGTGCATTGTGACAAAAGAGGCAGTCACAAAAGTGTCACACACAATGCCAATGCACTGAAAAGAGGCTGTCACCTCTTTTCAATGCATTAGTTCCTCCCCCCCCTTTCTCAAAAAAATCACATACCGTTGATTTAAAAAAACAGAAAAATGTTTCCCCTCCAAGATGCCGTTGATTTCTCAAAATATCACAAGCCCTTGATCTTTGTGAGATTCAATCCAAGCTGTCCAAATATGAATCCAAAATACAATATTGAATACGGATATGGTATAAATACGGATACAAGATACGACTTCAATATACTATATGGAACATAAGATACGGTTAAAATATGAAATACGAAATACACAATATGTCCCATATCAATTGTCACCCCACCCCCACCTGGAAACTAGGAAGTGGGGAGGGGGTTCTTCAATTTTTTTAATTTAAATTTAATTTGAAATAAATTTATTAATTTAAATACAAAGGAAGGGGGAGGGTATAAATATTTTTATTAATTTAAATACAAAGGGGGGAGGGTATGTGTTTCAGTGCATTGTGACACAGTTTGTCACAATGCACCCAAAAGAGGCAGTCACTACCTACCAAGTCACAGTAGCCAACTTTGACTAATTATTAGGTAAAAAATGCATACTCTAGACCTTGAGCACATGATATGGGATATGAAGGAAATGAATAAGACCATAGATAATTTAAAATTTTGATAGATCACAAGTTATAATTTTTCATCACATAGAGAAAAATTATTCTTGCTTCACATCTTAAAAAAAGAAGTCAAAGATATTACTTGTTGTGTAATTATCCAAGTCAAAATATTACAATAATATTCTTAGCTTTATATCAACAAGTAATTGAAGGAAAACTTTGGTTGCAATAACATTGTCAAGGATCAATGCATTACAAAGTAGCCTCTTAGAGTTGATAGGCTAAATGAAAAGACTTGAAAGGGCATTTCAAGCCACAATGGAATGCTTGAGACAATGCAATAGATTAACCCCTAAAGGACCAAACACCGTTTTTTGACAACATAGCAATTTTGGGCAGCTCACTATGACCGGAATTTTTCTTTTTTTTCTTTGAAATTTTCACATAAGATGTGCCCGAGGAGTATCTTTAAGGTCCAACAATTTTCGTAACTTTTGACTACATGGTTAAAAAGTTATTGCATGATATGTCATTTTCATTGTTCGGCGGGCAGCCGGGGCAGCAAAAAAAACTTCTTTAAAAATCACTTTAAAAAAAAACTAAATTTTGAAATTGGTTCTTTAGATTTATATGTACGTGGGAGGCTTTGAATCATTCCATTCCGATCAATGAGTCAAAAGTTATGAGGATTCTTAGTTTGAGGGTAGATTTGGAATCTCTACTCTAAAATAAACTTTGAAGTCCTTTGTTTAACTCGATTTTCAATATTTTTGAAAAAAAATAAAAACATTGGGTGTAGATTGTTTATTAGAACATTACAATCGTTGGGATTGGCATTTTTCAATTTCATAAATAAATTCTTGACAATTTAGTGCTTTGAATCATTCTCTACCTCTTCCTACTTACTATTTTTTTCCTATATGTTGTACAATTCCAAATGATCTGAAATTTTTCAAGCATGTAGCCAACTTGCCTTGAAGAATAAATCCAAAGAGTAACCATCATTTTGGACATTTTTTCATACAAATGTGACCTTGTGGAGGGCAGCTGCCCGTTTTTTCGCAGGGACAAAATTTTTTTTTTTGTCAATTCAAACGCTATTATCTTGCAATCCACTTGGTGGAAAATTCTGAAATTTTTTCCACATCTTCTTAAACAAGTTTACTACAAGATCCTACGGCTACAAGTGTCCAAAATTTTTTTTTTTCTAAAATTTGGCACTAGTATTAGAAATGGCAGTTCTGGAGCGGTTTTGGTGAAAACATAGTCAAAAACCTTTAGGGGTTAAGTATATCTAGTAGTTGCTCTAAAAGATGTAAAAAATGGGTGGGCATAAAATATGCAAAACAAAAAAGCATTTTGAATTTATTTATTTTTCAAAATTTTAAATTAATCAATGTAAAGAAGGTTCAAATTTAATATAAATACATATTAATCATTAAATGCCTAAGGTATTGTATTTTGGTGTTGACTAAATTTTAAAGTTAAATGAAATCTTACTAAAGTACTATTTAGATATATTTTTAGTTGAATGTGCTTGAAGTCTATTTTAAGCATCAAATTTTTGTTTTTTATAAAAAGTGTATAATGCTTTTATTGAAGATTTTATGCAAGAGTATCTATTGCAAATTTTGACTTTTTAGTGCTAAAGATTCTTGGAAATGTGCCTCAAATACACTAGGAGGGGATTACATTTGAAATTCATTTAAAAAAATTGTAGTCTAGATTTCAAAAAGTTGTATTTTGATTATGGTTATGCACATTATGTATTTTGAACCTTATGTTTTTTTTTGTGACCTTAATTTTAGATTTTACATGCAAACAGAGGATTGAAAGAGATCAAATTACTTCTATATTTTTAACACCTTCTTAATCAAACATTCTAATCTTTCAATTCATAAGTAATATTATTTTGTTTACTTTTCCTATATAATCCTAATACATTTAGTTTGAATTGGTATGGTCACAATCTTTTTTAAATTGATAAAACTTAATAAAACATGGTCTTTTTTGTTTAATTTTGAACAAAATTCAAGAAGCTCAAAAATTAATTTTTCTTTTACCTCTAAAGGACCAAGGTACATTTTAGGTAGAAATTGTCAAAAACTACCACTTTGGGGGGTAATGAGACAAAAATTAATTTTCAAATTTTCAAATTTTCACCTTTAAAATATGTACTAGGCTAACATGGGAATGTGTTAAAAGAATTCAAAAACTTTGATAGCACAATTAAAAGTTTATAACGTTCAAAGATAAAAGAAAAATGTTTTCTAACCTTGCCAAATTGAAGACATATTTTAATTCCTCCTAGAGAGATTTTTACACTACAAATAGATTTTCTTCTTGATAGTTGCATTCTATATTATGTTAGTTACTTATTTGCCAATTTTTTTAATTTAGACTTTAGATGAAATTTAGCTAGTCTTAAAGGTTGTGAGTTCTCCCAATTCTTGGACTGTGATCAAGGTAGGTAGACGTGGTCAAAAGATTGCCTCGCCAGATAATAATACCAAATTAAGTTTTAAAATTTAATATTTAAAACATTTAAAATATAAAATATAGTATTATTTATTCTAACTAGCACTAGTTGGTTCACATCATTGGGAATGGGCTTGAAACAACCCTCCAATGTCCCCCCAAAACATCTAATGAGAAAAAATGTGCACATATTGTTCAAAGTTGCCTACGTAGCCCCAAAAGTTCTACTAGGCAACATGACTTTTAACTTGAACATCCAATCAAAAAAAAATTCCTACCAAAGGAATACATGTTCACACCTTATGTCAAATTTTTGTGAACATCCGACCCAAATTAATGTTGTGCTCAACTACTCAAGATTTCTAGCATATATTGAACAATGTTATGAACACCATAAACAAGAGCAATAGCAAGAAATATATTAAAAACAAGAAGCAATAATATATAAACAAGAAACTAGAATTCAAGAAATGTGTTATTAAGACTAAGGATCTCCTTAGTCTTGACACCTTTATATATTACTCCCTCCATCCCAAAATGATTGTCCACAATTTTATTGATATTTTTTTGAGCCAATTTTATTGACCATATTGTGAAAAATATAATTAAGAAAGGTTCCAAATTTTATATCACTAGAATAAATGAAGAACATTGGATGTGTTCATTGCAACCTAAATAAAATTAGCTAGAAGGAAGTATTTTTTTGACCTACTCAAAACAACCTTAAAAAAACATGACATTCAAAGAGGACAATCATTTTGGGATGGAGGGAGTACTACCTAAGAAATTATACTTTTATTTTAGGAAGTTTTGTTCTTAATCTAAGAAGTTCTTCAAGAAACTTCCTTTTATTATATATCCCTGACATCACCTTTGTCTCTAGCAACAATTTCCAAGAAGAGCCTTAGATTTAGGCTTTGGTTTATCATAATAAAGTCAATGAAATTCATGTATTTTCTGAGGTGCATTGATCACATTCGTTGTTGGTTCCCATGTGTGCTTATTGATATTGTATCCACGCTAGTTTATAAAATATTCCAACACACCGTAAATCTTACACTTTTTCCACCTCATTTTTTTTATAATTGATGACTTCAACAGAAGGTAGTGGCGGTTGTATTCTGCTCAATATATTTGACTTTTTATATGGTTCAAGAAAAAACCCGTAGAAGACTGAATGTACTTTCATAGATGCTAGAAGTTCAAGTTTATAAGCAACTAAATTGATTTGTTGTTGAATGGAAAAGGGTCCTAGTCTACAATAATTTAATTTATTACATGGTCGGGTAGTCTTAATGTTGCGTCGAAAGAGCCAAACATTTTCTCGCCAATTTAAATGAAGGTGATTATTTTCTAAGTACATTTGCATAAGCCTTAGAAAAAAGATTTTGAGCATCTTCTAATTGGAGTTTTATGATTTATTGGAGCTTTAATAATTGTGTTGTCAAGTCTTCGGTTGTCGGATTGTTTGCTTTTGGAATATTCAATACATCAAATTTTGGATGATATCCATAATTAGCAAAAAATGACGTTAAGTTGAGGCATGGACACTGTTGTTATATGCAAATTCAGTCAATGTTAAATACAAGTTTCAATTGTCTTATTGATAATTGATGGTACAACATAAATATTGTTCCAATACTTGATTGACGCGCTCGGTTTGACCATTGATTTGAAGATAAAAAACAGAAGATAGTTTGATATCTACCTTCAAGATCTTAACCTTTTAGAGGCCGAGCATGCCAAATTTGGTCATTTTAAATTGAATTTTGGAAATTGGAACACTTTCCTAGCCTCAGTTGCCTATGAGGTGTGAACGAGATGTGAGGGCAAGAAAATTCCACTTCCAATGAGCCATTGGACATTAAATTTGGAGCAATAATGATTTGTCTATGGCAATTTGAAGTTGGGATTTCTAGAGTTTCAAAATGAAATGTGGAACATGTTTATCTATCGAATTTATTTGTGTATAACTAAAAGGAGCATGCCAACTTCACTATAATGTTCATTATAATTTCTTCTATTTTCTAGCAAAATTTCATGGTAAAGTGAGATTTTTTGTAATTACTATAATTTTTCAAAGATAGAAACTCTAAAAAATCTTATAAATTTCTTTTTTTTTCAAAAAAATATTAAAAATCAGATTCGATAGAAGATATAAATGGTTATTTGTGGAAAAATAATAATTTAAATTAAATTATAAAATTTTAATATGCAAATTTGATTCCAAAAGAATTCAAGAGGTTGCTTGGGGCTCCTTAGGCCCTAAAGGGTTAAACAATGCTTAATGTCAAGAATGAGAGGGTTTAGAGTTGATGTTGTCAAAACTTGGTCAAAAAATGATGAATCACCAAACATTGCCACAGTCATTACACAAAGTTAATATTGATCAAGTTTAAAGAAAATCATTTGTTATTGGTCATATGTTGCTTCTCCTTCTTTTGGTGCTAGATATGATCTTTTAGATAAGGCATTTGACAATCCTTGTTGTTTTTCAAGGCGATAACTGATGATAAAGTTGAAACAAGATAATGACATGTTCCAACAAGTTTAATGATGATTTAAAACAAAAGTAGGCATGAAATATTCAAGATCTTTGTGATCTGTATATACAATCACCCAATGAGAAGTGCCTTAAAGTAAATGTCGCCATTCTTAAAATGAGTGCACAATAGCTAAAAGTTCCTTATTGTGGATCTTGCAATTAATCTTGGTAGATGAAAATTTTCATGAATAAAATGCCACTAAATGAAGTCTTTCTTCATCTCTCATTTGTAATAAAATTACTCCTAATGCAAGATCTGAAGCATCAATCTTCATATAGAATGGTTTAGAGAAGTCTTGATGAATCAAAATTGGGGCTATAATAAAAATAGTTTTTAAATGTACAAAAAAAATTCTACCACACCTCTCCATTCTAACTTGTTTTTGCATGTCAATCGAGTTAGTGGAGTAGCTACTTGAGAGTAGTTTTTGATGAAGATACGATAGAAATTAGTAAGTCCAAAAAAACATTGCATGTCACGTATTGTTTGAGGAATTGACCAATCTGTGATAGCTTGAATCTTTTTTGGGTCTATGACAAGCCTTTATCGAAAATGATGTATTTCAAAAATTCCACTTGTGATTGGTGAAATACGCACTTCTCTATTTTGGCATATAATCCAGCTTTGCGTAGTTTTGTAAGACAAGTTTGACATATTCTTCATGTTCTTCAACATTCTTAGAATAGATCAAAATGTCGTCTAGATAACATACAATAAATTTATCCAAAAATTCACGAAAAATGTCATTCATCAAATGCTGAAAAGTTATTAGACCGTTTGTAAGTCCAAATGGCATAATATTGTATTCCAAATGCCCATATCTTGTTAGAAATGCAGTCTTTCATTCATCTTCTTCTTTTACGCATAATAAGTTGTATGCTCCATGGAGATCAATCTTGGTATAGACCTTGGCTTGTCCAAGTTGATTGAGAAGTTCAAATATCAATGGCAACGGATAACAATTTTTTCCTGTCAATTTGTTTGATCCACGATAATCAATGCACATTCGCAAAGATCCATCTTTTTCTTAACAAAGAGTATTGGTGCTTCTGCTGGAGACTTGGAATGCTGGATAAAGTTCTTGGCAAGGTTTTCTTTTATATAATCCTTCAATGCAAAAAGTTCGTTTTGCGATAAGTTGTAAATTGGACCAAATGATGATTGGGCTCCATCTTGAAGATCAATGGTGCAATCATATGGACAATGTTCCGATTATATGTCAGCATTCATCTTTTCAAATACGTCTTGAAAGTTTTTATATTGCTTTAGAATGTTTGTTGAAGAAGTGTTCTACTTGTGTGTTGGTGTTGCATAGATAATAAAAAGAATACCATTTTTTACAGCTCTCATAAAAGCTCTAGCCCCAATAAATAAATGTTTTGATGGTTGAAAATTTTCTAATAGGTTTTGAGTAGGTTTTGTAGTGTGAATGCGCTATGGTAGCTACTGCGACTTTTGAGCTCATTGTCATTGTGACAAACTGTCACAATGAACTTAAAAAAATAAAAAACACAAATTGTTTTTACACCCCACCCCCCACCCCCACTTCGATGAGCTCAAAAAAATTTAATTAACTTTTTTTTACATCCCCCATCTCCCATCTTGTAATTTTCAGGTGGGGTTGGGGTTGGCAATTGATATGGGATATATTCCACCTATATCCATATCTCGTACATGTATTGTATCTCATACCATACATATATATTATAATAGTATATATATCATAATCTTATCTGTATTTGTATCTAAAAATATTTTCCAAGATCAGCAACATTGGTGGGGGAGGATTTTTTAAAAAATTTAATGAGCGGCTCTCAATTTTTGAGGCCAAAGGGGGAAGAAATTGCCTGTCTACCACTTTTGGGTACATTATAGGTTCTAAAGTAGCTTTTGTTGAAGGAGATTCTATTGAAAACAATAACTTTTGTAATTTTCAATCTATTGACGGATTGTATTTTTCAAGCGAAGAAATTCCTAAAATAATTGGATGAAAAGGGCCTTGATATGTTGAAAACAATTAAACTATTGTGCCCATCAAACAAAATTTCTAATGGCGTAGTTTTATGAGTAACATCTCTAGAAGATAAAGGTTGACCAAATATGACTTCTACATGTATAGGGGTTGGTTTTTTTAACTAAAGAAATATTATGAAGTTTTTCAAATTTTTCATCAAAAAAACAAGTTGAAGCCCTGAAATCTAACAATGTAGACATTTAAAGCTTTTTGGGTCCAAAACTAGGGGTATAGTAAAACAACGAGAAAATTGAATAGAAAGATGAGGACCTAAATTGGTTTGTAGCATAGAAGACTTTAGCCACACGGTCCCTCTATAGCTGGGCATCTTTGTTTTCCAATATAGATGTGCTCTTTAATTTGAAAAAAGGTTGTTGTTTTTTGTGGCAATTGAGAGCCTTGTGACCAAATTCTCCACAATATAGAGACAAATTTTGGTCACGACAATGTTTCTTCTCTTGCTTAATTTGTAACTTAAATTATACCACATCAATTTGCATGTCTTCTGGGCCTTGAAAATGTACACTTGTGATATGCGTTGCTATGGCCATTGGCAAAAAGCATGTGTGTGGTATTGTTGTAGTTGAAGATTTTTGATCTTGGTGCCTTTGAAATAACCAATCACTATAAGAAAACGAACTTTTTTGAAATGTCAAAAAAACGCAAGAATGCGTTGTGTATGACGCAAAAATAATCAGCGTTGACATCTCCTAAAATCCGTTCGATTAAACAGGGTAAAAACATGTGAAAATCCTGAAGAACGCATCACTTTTGTACTCGTTTTTCCAAAAACGTGGGTGACAACAAAGCCTATTGAGGTCCTCAGAGGTTAACACGTGGAGGGCACCTAAGTGCCATGGAGGTGCCACTCAGACAGGCATTGCCATGTAATTTTTTTTAACTTGACCGCGTCTGACGTAGAGGTCAAAGAATCTGACGTTTTTCATCCAACGTATTTTTTCATCCATCCCGTTCTTTTCATCCAATCCATTTTTTCAAAAAACAATTAGTTAACATAAATTAAAAAATAAAAGTAAACAACAAAAAAAATATAGAATTCACCAAGAAGTAAAAAAACTTACCATTTACCATCAATTTTATTTTGATGGAAAAATTACATAAAAATGAACATTTTAAGGGTCATATTTATATCCATTCTTTGTCCATGGTGCAACAAACGATATGGGATAAATAGCCTATGTTATTTGAGACGTCCAGCCCGACATCCAACACGTTGTTTCAGACGTCCAACCCGACGTCCATCCATCCATCATTTTTCTTTTTTCCAAAATATGCCACGTGGCTGCCCTTTGCTAAAAAATTTGTCCATTATGAAACAAACGATATGAAATAATTAGCCTACGTTGTTTGAGACGTCCAACTCGATGTCCAGCTCGATGTCCATCCATCCATCCATTTTTTTTTTCCAAAATATGCCACGTGGATGCCCTTTTTGTTACGAACCCGTTCGTAACAAGGGAACGGTTGTAACGGTTAGGGTTAGTTGGCCTCTCCCTTCCCTTTAATAGTCAAGTGAGGAGGCTTGTTCCTCACTTGACATTTTGTGTAATGAAGATAATATGATTTTGGATACAATGTGTAAGTGTGATTCTCATTGTCATTATTGTAACTTGGTGGTGATTTAGTGTTGGTTTGCTTTGAATGCAATCTAAGTAGAGCATCGACTTCTTGGTCAAGCCGATCCGTAACATAATGTCAAGTCATGCAAAGTCCATGCTCTAATTCGGATTTCCACGTTGAAGGTGCATTGATGGCTTTGGACAACGGCCGTTACCATGAGAGATTTTGTAGGATTATTTAATTCGGAACCCTAATCTCCTTCGATGGATCAAGTACCACCGGTGATCCAATCGGAGGAAGAATTGATGCCAGATGGGATGGGGTCGGAGTGGGCGGCCTTCATCCAACAACAAATCCAAAGTGTCTTCCAAGCCACACTTCCTCAATTGATACAAGAGATTTCGAGTCGAGCAGCGCAAGGACCACGACCGGTGGTCTCTCCCGTCTCCAATAGCGGAGGGGTGTTAGGAGGAAGGTGTGCGGAATCCAATGTGGAACTCAAAGAATCGAAGGTAGCGGAACCGGAAAAATTTTCCGGAAAGAAGGGAAATGAAGTTTACCGGTGGTTTGCACAACTCCGTCTCGTATTTCGAGGTAAACCGCGCACTTATAGCTCTGATGCAGATAAGGTAGCTTATGCGCTTTCGTATATGACTGGAGCAGTACAAAATTGGGCTATGCCTCTTCTCCAAGCTTTGGACGAGGAGCGTGATCACGAGTTATTGGGCGATTACCAAGCTTTTCGGGAGTCCGTGATTTCCGTATATGGGGATATTGACCGTCGGAGCAATGCAGAGGATCGCATTGGGAAGCTTCGACAAACTGGGTCAGTCGCGAATTATATTTCTATGTTTAATGAATGCGCGGCGCTACTCGATTGGAATGAATCCAGTTTGGTAGCTCGCTTTCGTGGAGGACTCAAGGATGAGATTTTGGATTCGGTGGCGACGGCGGAGACTCAACCACGCCGGCTACAAGATTGGATGGCAATGTCATCCCGAATCGATGAGAGATTATGGGGTCGGCGTCAAAACCGCCGTTCACCTTTTGAGACTTCAAGTTTCCGCTCCCCAACAACTTTGCCACGAGATGCACTGGGGAAGGTACAATCTAACTCGAATACCTCCGAGCCGGTGCCGATGGAGCTTGGAGCGGTGCGTACTCCTTCTACAGCCTTGGCAAAAACGGCGGTGGAACGGCAAGAATATCAACGCCAAGGACGTTGTTGGGGTTGCGGTGGAGTAGGTCATATTCGATCGCGTTGCCCCACGAATCCCTCAAAGCCCTTGTCGATCTCTGCCACCATTGAAGCGGAAGGCACCTCTTCGGGAAAAGAGAAAGCCCGGGACTGAAGGAAAATTTTCAGTACCCGGGCACTGTGCAAACTGCCGCTGCCATCATCCACAAAACACCCACGCTGGACGCAATAAGGAAGGTGGGCAATATGGTGGAGCGGCCTCTTGAGTCGGCCGCTTGGGAGAATTTACAATGGAGTAACATATGGTCGAATACGGATGTCGAGGTTTCGAAGGAGGTAAATTGCGGATTAGATCCGTTGTGCTTACGTGCCACTATTGACCCTAGTGCACATGTGACGTTGGATGCACAACTCAATTCCGTCCCAGGTCTCACGTTAGTGGATTCGGGAGCCACAGGAATATTCATGCATCCCAAGTTTGCGGAACAATGTAATGCGGAGCTGCAACTAAAGCCGGTGCCGCGTGAAGTTAGGGTGATTGATGGCCGAATGATCAGCTCCGGGCTTATAACCCACGAGGCTATTGTGGAGGTTATCATTGGAAATCATCGTGAAAAATTGGTAGCAGATGTCACGAATACAGGCAAGTATCCATGCATTTTAGGCATTCCATGGTTAATCCGTCATGACCCGACTATTCGGTGGTCTCAACGAAGTGTGGTATTTGATTCCCCATATTGTCAGGCTTGGTGCATGGGGCATGGGGTGCAAGGAGAAAAAGGAAATTGCAAAGCTATGGAGTGCCACGGAAGTTCCCAATTCACAAATTCGGAGGAGAATCCATTTGGAGGAAATTCCTCCAAGGCCGGGCCGGCATCCCAGCCTACCGGGCCGGGGGATTCCAATCAAGGACGGAATTTTTTGGTGCGAGCTCAAGGACAACATGAGTTGAATTTCAAGGCAGAAAAACAACTTTCAAAATTAATTGCTCCAAAGCATGCATTGGTTTCTGAGGCAGCTTTTCGTCTTTCGGCAAAGGAGGCAGAAATTTATGCACTCGAGATTTCCGAGGTGGATACTCCACTATCTTCTTCTATTCCAGAAGAATATCATGATTTAAAAGCAGCTTTCAGTGAGGTGGCATCCAATGAGTTGCCAGCCCATAGGACTTGCGATATGAAGATTGAATTTAAAGAAGGACAAGAGCCCCGTAACACTGGGTTGCGGCCAATGTCCCCGGTGGAGTTGGAGGAGCTACGGAGGTATTTAGACGAGAATTTAGGCAAGGGCTGGATTCGAAGATCCAAGTCTCCTGTTTCAGCACCTATTGTGTTCGCTCGGAAAAAGGACGATTCAATTCGGGTTTGTATAGATTACCGGAATCTCAACAAGGTTACCGTGCGGAACCGCTATCCCCTACCCCTTATCCCAGAGCTCACTGACCGGTTGGTAGGGGCTACGATTTTCTCCAAATTGGACATTCGACAAGCCTATCATCGACTTCGTATGGCTGCGGGCCACGAATTCAAAATGGCTTTTAAAACGCGGTACGGATTATTTGAATATTTAGTTATGCCGTTTGGGTTGACTAATGCCCCTGCACAATTTCAATCGTTAATGCAAGATATTTTTAAGGACCTTTTGGACATATCTGTTGTTATATACTTGGATGACATCTTAATTTTTTCAAAGAATCTTGAAGAGCATCGGCAAGTGGTAAGGGACATATTACAAAGATTACAGGAACATGGACTATATGCTAAAGAATCCAAATGTCAATTCCATCAGCATTCCGTTGAATTTTTGGGAATGATTGTCTCGGCTAAAGGACTTGAAATGTGTCCAGACAAGGTGCAAACTATTAAAGATTGGCCCGTTCCAACCTCGGTTAAGGAAATTCAAGCCTTCCTTGGATTTGCGAATTTTTACCGCCGGTTTATATGTGATTATTCCAAGATTACCGTTCCTCTCACTATTCTAACTCAAAAGAACAAGCAATTTGAATGGGACCTACAAGCAAGTCAATCATTCATCGACCTACGATCAAGATTTCTTCAAGCACCGGTACTACTCCATCCTGACTTTGCACGGCCTTTTATAGTTGAAACGGATGCGTCAGACATGGCAACAGGTGCAATTCTTTCGCAGCACGGGGATGACGGTCACTTACATCCGTGTGCATACAGGAGTTCTAAAATGTCTCCCGCTGAACAGAACTACGACATTTATGACAAAGAACTCCTAAGTATTATTTTAGCTTTCCAGGATTGGCGGGTGTATTTAGAGGGGTCACCTCATCAAGTCCGTGTAATTTCGGATCATAAAAATTTGGAGTACTTTATGACTACGAAGCAATTAAATAGAAGACAAGCTCGATGGTCAGAATTCTTATCCGCGTTTGACTTTGATATCCAACATCGGCCGGGTTCATTAAATGGGCGTGCAGATGCCCTCTCAAGAAGGGTTGATCTCATGGAAGGCCGACATGAAGAGAATCGCCCCCTTCTACGTTTGGCATCATTGGAGGACTGTGACCCCGTTTGGAGCGATGCTCAAATTCTAGAACAAATAAAACTATGCATTGACGAAGACCCCGCATTGCAACCACTATTGGCAATTCTAAAAGGGGGATTAAAAAAGAGCCCGCATGACATCCGTTGACGGTTTCAAGAATATAACCTCACAGATGGAATTCTTCGGTTCAAAGACATGATATATGTGCCAAATGATGACGAACTTCGGCGACAAATATTGCGATCGAGGCATGACGCTCCCGCCGCGGGACATCAAGGCCGGGCTAAAACTTTAGAATTGGTGACTAGAATTTTTTATTGGCCTACTGTTCGTCGTTATGTGCATCAATATGTTGATGGGTGCGATTTGTGCCAGAGGTCAAAATCAACACGTCATCCTCGATATGGCCTACTACAACCAATTCCAGCCGCTCATGCTCCATGGAAGCGGGTTTCTACGGACTTCATCGTTAAACTACCCCAAAGCAAAGGGTATGACTCTATCCTAGTGGTTGTTGATAAGAATACTAAACTAGCTCATTTTGTACCTACAAAGGAGACCATTGACTCCAATGACACTGTATCGTTATATTTAAATAATGTATGGAAATATCATGGCATGCCGGAGGAGGTCATATCAGACAGGGGCTCCGTTTTTGTGTCAAAATTTATGCGTAGACTATGTGAACTCCTTAAGATCCAGCCATCACCAACGACGGCTTTTCATCCCCAAGGGGATGGCCAAACAGAGAGGGTGAATCAATTAATTGAACAATTTCTTCGAATGTTCACGACAAAGCGTCAAGATAATTGGGCGGATCTATTGCCATTAGCCGAATTTGCCTATAACAACGCCTGCCATTCGGCAACAGGATTCTCTCCATTCTATGCCACGTACGGTTACCACCCGGCATTATCGTTTTCTATACCTACAACATCCACTGTTCCAGCGGCCGAGGACCGGGTTCGACATCTACAACAAGTTCATGAGGAACTCAAAACTATGATTTTGATTGCGGGGGAACAAGCTAAGCGAAATTACGACCGAGGGGTACAACTACAACCGACCTTTTAACCAGGTGACAAAGTCCTCTTGCGCCATGAAAATATTGCAACTACAGAGCCCTCTCATAAATTAGCTTCTAAGTTTCTTGGACCGTTTTCAATAATAGCTAAACTCTCCGATCTCGTTTACCGGTTAAAACTACCTAAGACATTGCGTATTCACAATGTTTTCCATGTTTCTCTACTTGAAAAATACCGTGAGGATACCATTCCCGGACGTCGCCGCATACCACCTCCGCCGATTATTACCCCAATTGGAGATGTGGAGTGGGAGGTGCACAAGGTTATTGATTCATGTTTATTCGGTCGTTGGAAAAAACTCCACTACTTGGTGTCATGGGGGGGCTATGGCCCGGAGGAGAATTCGTGGGAGCCGGCGGACAATCTTGAAAACGCACCGGAGGCGATTGCTGATTTTCATAAACTCCATCCAACGGCACCGGGGCCCCAACCTAGAAGGGGGGGGTAATGTTACGAACCCGTTCGTAACAAGGGAACGGTTGTAACGGTTAGGGTTAGTTGGCCTCTCCCTTCCCTTTAATAGTCAAGTGAGGAGGCTTGTTCCTCACTTGACATTTTGTGTAATGAAGATAATATGATTTTGGATACAATGTGTAAGTGTGATTCTCATTGTCATTATTGTAACTTGGTGGTGATTTAGTGTTGGTTTGCTTTGAATGCAATCTAAGTAGAGCATCGACTTCTTGGTCAAGCCGATCCGTAACACTTTTCTAAATCTACTTGCTGACGTGGCCGTTTATATTGTATGTGACGTTTTATAAAAACATGGCTATGTCGCAATTGACATTGTCACAAACATAGCCATCCCCAGTGACATGGTCGCATTTTCTACAAAACATGTACACGTTTTCTGCAAAACACGTACATGTTTTTTGGAACATCTGACGTTTGAAAAAACACGACGCGTTTGATGCTAAATGCCACCCAAAACGTGCTTTACTTATAGAGGATTGTCACATTTCACAACTTGGCTTACTATTTTGTTTAGTATTTGAAGATTAGGAAATGACAATAATAAATCTTTCAAATCGTCTCTTAAGCCCCATTAAAATTGGTTTTTTCACTCCAGTTGATGTCACATGCAAGTTGTTGAAAATCAAATGCATATACTGAAGTTGAGGGTGACCCTTATCGTAAAGAACAAATTTTGGTTGTCACCTAACGACTTCTTTAATGTTCTCCAAGTGCTTCAACAAAGGTTGCTAAAAACGTTAAGAACTAGAAACCTTGTTTCAAACAAAGGCGCAAACCAAGTCAAAGCTTGTTCAATAAGTAAAGTTCCAACAAAGCCCACTTTTGATTTGTTTGTCAGGTACCGTTGAGGATGACGAGCGGTGATGAATTCAATTTGATTCACAAACCCTCAAAAGTTTGATTGAGAACCATCAAACTTATCAAGAAGGCTACCCCATGGCTCTTTCGTTGTTGTGATATTTGAGCTTTGTGTAGGCAAACTTATTGCTGAAATTGAGGCGGTCCGTGTGGGAGCCCGGAAAGTAAGATAAGTCTTGATTAGTGAGGAAAGTAGAGGAAGGAGTTAATAGGGGTACAATTTTTTGGTTTATCCAAGGGTAATCTAAACACCTTACCACAATTAACGTTCCATACTAATAGAGTAATGGTAGATAGATAATTAGGTTAAGACTAGTAGTTAAAGTGTCTTGTTCATATTGAGATCCGGGATCGTTCCAAATACCGGGGCCGGGTTTCAAAATATAATGGGAGGTATCTTTTGAGGAGTTACCATTCGGGAGAAGAGAAGTTGCTCAGTTAGTCAGCAAAAGAGGAGAGCGAATCCGAATCCGAATCCGAATCCAAGTCCCAACTTGACTTGGAAGAGGAAGAGGAATCTAACCTGGCCTTGATTTCTTCTCCTTGTCTAGAGCAACAACTTATCACTCAGGGATGTGGATGCGGAACCGGAAGGAGTGTCAAAATCCTGTTCCTCTTCCAAATCTAGATCTGTACCCTAAACTATTAGTAACCGAAAGTAGAAGTTTAGCCTCGTATAAAGAGGGGTCCGCTCTTATCTTAAGGAAAGACGCATAAATTCTACCCTCCAGATGATTAGAGTGACTGAAGATTTCACTAAAAAAAAATAATAACAAAAGGATAGAAAAGGATGGGACGCAAGTTCTTCCTCACAACTAACCCGGAAACTAATCCGCGCCAGCAGGTCACTCAAAAAACCCCTACAATTCCCACATTACTACAATGACGGATTCATCTGGATGCAATCCGAACAGTGGGATGTGGCACCTTACTAACTAGGAGATTCCTCCTACCTTCCAGTTCCTCTCTTCCAGTTGCAACAAGACCTCTCAGACGTCAGCTAGCATTTGCCCTTCCTCTCAAGGACTCACCTAACCTAAGAATGGCTATCTCGCTCAGAAGACTCTCCAAGAAACATCAGTAGATGGAATTCCCTCTGAGTACACAAGGGTTTACAAAACCAATCCTCAATACTCTCGGACGCAGATTCAGAAGGAATCCGGGGACTAATTCTCCTCTTCTTTAAGCTTTCACCACCAAACTACTTGAACTAGCAATGGTCAAAACACTACCTAACTCCTCAATACAAGACCAAGACTTTTCAGACCAGTACTCATGAAGGTGAAATCCAAGCTTTCTTTGCAGAAATTGAATAGGAAAACAAGAATATGAAAACGCTTGGGATTGAAACTAATTTCCAACCCCTAAATACTAACCCCAAGGAATCCTAAAAGGCCCAAGGATCAAAAAGGAGAGGACCAGGGAATGACACGTGTCATTTTTTATCCTTCCAAACTAACTTTCTAACTACAAGACAATCCGCAAAATGTAGATCCTCAGATCCTAAAATCATAGAAACTCACGTCTAGGTGCATGCATCTCAAAAAGTAGCTGTCAACTAACTTTCTAACACTCAAAAGCTTTAACTTTCTTTCACTTAACTGAACTAAATTTATCTTTTACTTTCCTATAATTAAGTTAGCTTAACTCTACTTTATTTTATTGTACTTTCTGCCTACTATTCCTAGGCTTATCCTAAGAACTCATACTTCTACTTCTACTTTCTACCTTTCTTTGGAGAAGGTCCCTCGATTTTAGAGACACCCTTTCTTGGTGACTGTTTCCTACTGGCTGAAGGCTTAGTTGTTTTACCCTTAGTTGAAGTCTTCCCCTTGAAGTTGGACGGAGAAATCAAGGCCAGGTCAGATTCCTCTTCCTCTTCCAAGTCAAGTTGGGACTTGGATTCGGATCCGGATTCGGATTCGCTCTCCTCTTTTGCTGACTAACTGAGCAACTTCTCTTCTCCCGAATGGTAACTCCTCAAAAGATACCTCCCATTATATTTTGAAACCCGGCCCCGGTATTTGGAACGATCCCGGATCTCAATAAGAACAAGACACTTTAACTACTGGTCTTAACCTAATTATCTATCTACCATTACTCTATTAGTATGGAACGTTAATTGTGGTAAGGTGTTTAGATTACCCTTGGATAAACCAAAAAATTGTACCCCTATTAACTCCTTCCTCTACTTTCCTCACTAATCAAGACTTATCTTACTTTTCTGGGCTCCCACAGTCCGCATAGGTTGTGATGCTTCAACTACTCTTAAATGTTTATTGACATTAGTAGGAAAGTCTTCAAGAATATGTGTCCTTATAGACAAACAATTGATAGCCTTCAAGATAACATCTAACTTTGATTCTACTAAATTATACATACTAGCATCTTCACCTCTTGACATCTTAATTATGAAAGATATGAGGTGAAAAACAAAACAAAATAATGTATTAGTCTTGACAAACTATTACGGACACTGTAAACAAGAGCGAGATCAAGAAATATATTAAAAACAAAAAGCAAGAATATATAAACAAAAAGCAAGAATATATAAACAAAAAACTAGATTTCAAGAGATGTATTGTCAAGACTAAAGATCTCCTTAGTCTTAACACCCTTATATACTACTACCTAAGAAGTTATATTTTTATTTTAGGAAGCTCTATTCTTAATCTAGGAAGTTTTTCAAGAAGCTTCTTTTTACTATATGTCCAAATGTCCATGACAAATAGTCACTTGGTCCCCCATGGATTAACATTTTAGAAATCAATAATAAAGGGTTGTCATACCTTTTCTAAGAATGAAACTTCTATGAAGAATGAAAACATATAGAATGACAAGAAGAGACAATAGAAACCCTTCTCCATAAAAGAAGGTGTGACACTTGTTTTGAAAATGGAGAATGGAAAAAAATAGAACGAAATGAAAAGAAATAGAGAGAATGAAGAATGAAGTGAAACTTCTTCCTGCCTATTCTTTACCTTGATATGAGAAGAAAAAAAAACTTTTCAATCTTCAAAGAATGAATTCTTTGCAAATCCAAGAAAGATGTCACATCCATGCTCTCTAAAGATTGAGAATGGAGAAAAAAGGTGTGAAGTTGCTTTGTCTTGTTAAAACCATCTTATTACTAAAATAAGTAAATTAAAAAAATTATGCTATATTCATTACAAAATTAGCTCATTTGTTGCCTCAAAAGTCATATGACATGCCTCAAATGTAATCAAATAATGAAAAATAGAATCTATTTAGAAGCTACAAACTTTTTCTCAAAAATTCCTAAGGATGCTAAAGGTGGAAATGATCATTTCACTTAAATAAATTATTTATAATTATTTACAGTTATTTTGGTAAAAATATTGTTGTCCAAACTCCATCATTTGACATGAAGAGAAGAAACAAAACCTCTACCACTCTGATTTAAAATTTCAAGGCTAAATTACTCCTCACTCTGATTTAATTATGTCATCAAACCAAATATTAAAAAAATAAAATCCTAAGCAATGGACAACTTAGGTAGGACTACTCATGGTCTTCATTGACCTCAGGTGCAAAACTCCAAATTTTTCATCAAAATGGTTAATTGCAAAAATTCTATCTTTTTTTCTGTAAAGTGCTTAATCCCTAAGGAACTAAGGAGTCCATTTTGGATTTTTGAGAGTTGGAAGAGTCTCTATTGACTTATAGTTTGGAATTTTTGTGTAAAAAACTTAGGGGTGTTTACAGTCACTAAACTTTACAAATAAACTTTGTTTCATATCATTCCAGTGAATATTGCAAAACCAATAAATACAAATTTATTTCAATTTAAAAGCAGGAAATACAAAATGTTTAGATTTAAAAATTTTAAATTTTTTTCTTGTTAGGATATATCCATATCTTTAAAGAAAGCTTTGAATCATTATATTTCAATTAATGACATGAAAGTTATGAGGAGTTTTGTTTTATAGGCAACAAAGGTAAAAATAACATATAAAGTTGGTATTTTATAGTCAATTTTAAAATTAAAAAATTAAAAAAAGAAAAAAAAAGTTGTATCATGCTTATTAGAATATTTTCACCATTTAGATTTACATCTTTCAATTCCATATCAGGATTATTAGCAATTAGTTTTTTCTTTCATCTTATAGCTCCTTTCACATCATTTTGAAAGGAGGGATGAAAATGAATTTTTTGGGTTTTTTTGCATATATACAACACAATGGTCACTAAAATGAAAATAGTGTTTTTAAGAAAAACAAGAAATGGCACACTTGTCTTTTTCCTTAAGCTCCTCGAATTTGCCTTTTTTTTATTTTTTAAAAACATACGGTCTTCAGGGACTGCAGCTAGATTGACACAACACAACCAAGGCAACCTGGCATAATAAGCCCAATAATTACACACCTTGGATATTCCCATCAAGAACAATTGGAGGAACAAATCCTTTTTCCTCGCACCAGCATGGGGAACCTTCATACAAGCAATGTCAACATAGAAAGTTGAACCAAGAACCTCATGGATTCCATTGGAAGTTCCTATCGCTTGGTCATCAGCTCGGGTAGTTTAACCTCTAAAGTCTCAAGGCTTCTTTTCCATCAAAAATCATTCAAAATTGCCATTTCTATTGCAAAGAACAAAAAACTTTGAAATTGTTTATTTTGCATATCTAACTAGTTAGTGTGACTTTGACTAGTATAAGAATGTGTGCAAGAAATTTCAGAAACTTTAACCGCGTAGATTGCAAGATATTTGCATTCAAAGTGAAGAATACAAGTTTTTTACACCTTGCTTGACTAGATTCTTTGACTTTAAAGCTTCTTAACCCTTAAATGCCCAAGCTTTTTGAAGTGTATCTTTCTTATAAAAAATGAACATGGACTTATTGTTAACTCCAATGAAGTAAATTGTTTTTTTTCCAAAATCTAAGTTTGTAGATGTTTAAAGAGCTTGCTTATTAGTAAGCACGCCAATTTTGAGTGTGAAATTGCATAGGAGTTGTAAGATTATAACAAGAGAAATGTATGCTTTCTATTTTTTGTATGCTGCCCTCCGTACAATGTTTCAAAAATTTGCACATAAAAGTTTTTGGGAGTTGGAGGTAACATGAACAACTACAAATAGTATTAGCACACCAAAATGCACTTTAAAAAAACTTAATATAACATGAAAAGCTATCAAATTCATTACACAACCCATTTTGCAATTGTTGTAATGCAATTTTTTTTACAAATAGAGATCACAAATAATTCCAAATTAACACTTGCATGTTAAAATTTTCAACAATGAAAATCATGAAAACACTTTATACTTTCTATTGGGACCATTTTCAAAACAAATGGATATATATAGTTTTTTAGATTTCAAATCAAGTGAAATTGGCAAACTCTGCTCAAAGCCGGTAAATGAAGTAAACTTTGCAAGCTTTACTCTTCACTAATGGTACACATATATGCCTTAGAGGACCTCTCAAAAATCAAATATTTAACTTTTCAGTGAAAAATGAAAATTTTCAATAGATAATCCTAAAAACTATCCGTAATTTTTTTTTTAAATAGTCAAAGGAATTTAATTGCCCACTTCAAAATGAGTTTGAAATCTCAGATCGACCATATATGGTCAATTGGGCATTTAGGGGTTAATTTAAGATTTTTGCACTATTAGTTTGGATTTTCTAATTTTTTATATTGAAGAATTGAGTTAAAATCTAAGAAAAAAAATTCAACAAAAAATTTCTTAACTTTCACTCATTAAAAATGATTTAGTAGAAGTATGTTCAAGATTGAAGGGAAAACTAAACCATTCATAGCTCTAAGATGAAATTGAATTACAATAATTCCAACAGTGAGATTGCTCTAATAAGCAAACTTAACCATGTCTAACAATTCTTTTTGAGAAATTGTAAAAATTGCATTGAAAAATAAATTTTATTAGTTATTTTTTCATTATATGAAATATAGCTAGTTTTAAGGGTTGTGAGTTCCCCCAAGTTCCCAGATTGTGTGAACTCGACCACAACAATAGGTTGACATGGCCAAAAGACTGCCACATCAAATAATAATAATAAATTGATTTTAAAATAATTTTTTGATAATTAAAGAAATTTTAGTATTTTTAATATATAAAAATTAATTTAAACTTTTTAAATTTTTATTATTGTTTTAGTATTATGATTTATTTGACTAGCATTGGTTGGCTCACAACATTGGGAACGGGCTTGAAACGACCTTCCAATGCCCCCGAAAACATCTAATGCTAGAAAATGCTTAGATTGCCTGAAAAACAAGACTGTCCATAATTTTCTCATCACTAGTCCGAATAGAATGAATTGAAGCTTCAAATGTAGACAAAAAATATAATCTTCGAAAAAAAATTAAAATTTTAGAAAATTTGTTTTTTGTGATTTTTTAGGTTGCTCCTCAAGTTTAGTTTTTGGACTTCAAGTGGCATAACTTTTGCTCTTGGGCACCAATTGAAAAAAAATTATATTCCTCAAAAGCTAATATGATTTTTTATCTTCAAAAAAGTTTCAAGAAATTATGTCAAACCAATGCAAACCACACAAATCTATCCAAAATTCCAAGAGTCCCATGTAGTAACTTTAGAGGTTAAGGTCATTTTGGACCAAATTTGTCCTTTTTGAGGTGGGCAACCATTGCATTGGTTGGCTAACTTTTCAATCCATGTCCAAATTGAACAAAAAAGCATGAACTGTAAACTGCACTATACCATTTAATTTTTTTTAAATTCAAAAGGTAAATTTTAACTTTGAATTTGGTGAAATTATTGCCATTGGAATCATAACGTAGTCTATTTTCTAGAAATAACTTCTAAAAAGAAGAAAATCCTCAAATTTTGAGAATGGGTAGCTCATAAAAAGGGACAATGACCAAAAATGGTCACTTGGATCACTAGAAGTTAACCCATAGAGGTTTTTGACTATGTTTTCACCTAAAAAGCTCCAAAATTGTCCTTTCTAATACAAGTACCAAATTTTAGAAAAGAAATGCATACAAATGTAACCATAGGATCTTGTAATACGCTAGTTTGAGAAGATGTGGAAAAAATTTCAAAAATTTCCACCATGTACATATTACAAGATATTAGCATTTGAAGTGACAAAAAATTGGGCAGCTGCACTTCACAAGGTCAAATTATTATGAAAGAATATCCAAAATGGTTGTAATTCTTTGTCTTTATTCTTCAAGGCAAGTTGGCTACTTGCTTCAAAAAAATTCAAATCATTTGAAATTGTACAATATATAGTAAAAATATAATAATAAATAGAAAGAAATAGAAAATGATTCAAATACTAAATTGTTAGCAATTTATTTATAGAATTGAAAAATGACAATCCCAATGGTTGTAATCTTGTAAAAAATAATCTACATCCTATGATTTTATTTTTTTCAAAAAATACTAAAAATTGAATTAAATAAAGGACTTCAAAGTTTATTATAGAGTAGATATTTCCTTGGAGATTCCATAACTATTTGCAAACTACCCACAACTAAAATTCCTCATAACTTTCATCAAAATGAAATGAGTCAAAGCTTTCTACGTGTATATAAATCTAGAAAATCAACTTCAAACTTTTATTTATTAAAAAAGTGATTTTTAAAGAAGTTTTTTTAGTTGCCCAAGTTGCCTGTCGAGCAATGAAACTACATATCGTATATTAACATTGAAACTATGCAATAAAAAGCTATTAAGATAAATGGGCCTTAAAGCTACTCCTCAGACACATGTTTTGTGAAAATTTCAAAGAAAAAAAAAAAAAAATCCCGTTCGTAGTGAGTTACCCAAAATCGCTATGTTGCCAAAAAAATGCCGTTCAGTCCTTTAGAGGTTAAATGAATAGACTTTTTATGTATTCAAATTATATGGTTTGATAAAACCTCTCTCTTCCTTCATTCCTTTGGGGAAAATTTTACTACAACAGATGTGGTCTATCCATGACCGAGAGTAGACAGGGAATTTGAGAAGAGGCTAGGAAGGATCAACACTTCTATTACCCCATTTTTTAACCTTGCAAAAAACATTAGATTTTTTAATTTGGTGCATATGATAAAACTTTCAAATTTTGAATTCATATTTGCAATCAGAGGCCCCAAATTAGCTATAAGATGAGAATAAATACAAAATTGAAGCGGCACAAAATAGGGGACATTTTTTATTACATTTACCCTTCAATGGGGGCGATACAGGTGTCAATCCTCCCTGGCCTTGAGAAGCGGGTAGCTTCTAAAAGAAGTCAAAGGGGGAGCCTAAAAGCGGAGGGCCCAATACTCGAAGCCCCAATCAAGCGCGGGTGTGAGTTGTTGACTGCGACCAAGAATTTCCGCAGACCATGTGTTGCCACCCATCTGCACTTGCATCAGCCAAGACCAATCCCATGCAAATTCCGCACACTTTCCTCATGAAGACATGGTAACAAAACAATCCACCAGTTTCCAATTTGTTGTAATGTCATGTGTGCTTCCAATTGAGGAATTTAACTTGTGGCGGTGTCCTTCACGCCCTCCCTTTGTGAATCACGGTTCTCGGGGGCGTGTTGTGATGACTTTTGGAAATGCACGTGCAAGACTGAAGTGTGTGCGTGCGTTTTTTTGTTGTGGGAGGCTGTTTCGTGGGAGTTTCAGTTTGGATCTGCCCATCGGGAAAAAATGGCCGCTTTGTACTAAATTGTTGCGGACCACTTGGAGTACTGTCGCAGTCTCTTAATAGTACAGTATAAGGGTAGTGTGCTCTAAAAGCGCCCATCTTCTTGAAACCGCCCCTATTTTTAGGTGAAGGATGGAGATGGGGTGATCCTTAAATGGATCAGTTTAGCAATTGAATGCATTGAGGAAAAATTGTTTTTTCTATTGCAAGAGCCAATCATTGTCTTTGATTTCTGCACATCTCTTTACAAGTTGCAAGTGGACAGATTTTGGAAGACCTATGGTCACAAATAGGTGCCTATGCTCTGAATCTTTGAAAATTCATAAGTAATTCAAAAATGCTTGGAAAAAATACAAAACCTGACTTGTGTTAGGTACCACATCTATTTTTCTTTCTCTGAAAAATGATCTAAAAATATTTTCGTCTACGAAAGCCTGTGAAAAAGGTAAACCAGCCCTTAAATGGTCACTTTAAGAACATACTACCTTAGTATTGTGGTAATACTGCAACAGTATCAAGAAGTATAGGCTTGATTGCAGTATTGCGTATGAAATAAATAAATAAAAATAAATAGAGTTGTATGCAATACTGCATTAATATGAACAATATCATATTACAATATTAAAAGGAAGTTTTACTCTTACATTTAAATATGACCAAATGTGGAGGGTCAATGACCAAATGTTGCTTTGGTATCCGTGATTTGCTAAGACCTCTATAATTTCAGATTTTTACCTTGCTTTTGAAGTACTTGTCCAATGTTTAATTTTGAATTTTCTTGAACCTTCTCCAAGTTTTTTCCGATGCGCTTCCAATGAGACAATTTTCAAGTTCTAATTATTTACCGTTCAAAAGTTAGTTATACCGATATTGGGCCATATAGAGGGGTTGCATTGCAGATGCTCTAAGTACTTATGTCAGTGCATTATACTGATGCAATACTATTATAGTACATCAGAATGATCAATATTGCACCAGTGTTAATTTCTGCAATACTGCAATCACTGTAAAATTTGCATTATTAGAGCTAAGGGCATTTGCAATGCTCCCTGTAACAGCAACGGTACCTGCATTGTACCATTTGGATAATTAAATGTACATACCAATGCACCCGTTATGACAACATGTAGTTCCAAAGGCTCTGTAAAGAACCACGCAGGACCAGCAATTTTAGTCTTCTTGCCTGCCCCTCGAAACGTCTCGGCAAGCCGATTCCTTGTGGGTCATCATGACAACGACTTTGGCTTCTCGTGCCACAAAAGGAAAAAATTTCTCCACTGATGAAGAAACTGCATCTTACTTCGTTAATTGCGAGAGCCAGAGAATCTTCTGCAGAAATTTAGTAACCTACACGTCCTTTCCGCTGACTTTCAACACAATTTGCAAGATAGGACTTGCTAAAGCGATCACACATTGGGGCGCCTCTGAGAAAAAAGAACCCTGCACTGTGGAGGCCTCGTTTTCAGCCCCTGCATTTGCATTTACAGGGACGATATACAGGGGCTGCATTGCAGATGCCCTAATCGATTTCAATACTGCATCAGTATTGCATAGTATAGGAACTGCGTCAATACTGACACAGTACTGTTGCTATGGGGGGGTACTTTCCCGATGCTGGATCTGGATCTGAGATTTCCGCTTCCTTTCATCCCCTCGCTTGTTGAGTGCCAAGACCTCGCTGCGGTTATTTTTGGAGGGCTTGACGTTACCCCGAAATCATGGCACACAAGCCAACAGGTGAAAGAGCGACCCAATTCTTGACATAAATATTGTTGTAATCAGCAATTCACAATGCGCGGCTGATCCAGGGGTTTTAAACTTATAGTCTGTGTTTGCTGGAAACAGAGGTTCGAGAGGGCTTGAGAGGTTTGAAAGGTTTGAGAGGACTTCAGATCTATTTGTGGTTTGTCCGTTTACAAAGCGGAGGTGGGTTTGTGAGTTAAAAAGAGTTCGCGGTTTGCGATCGAGGGTTTTCTTGTGTCGGTCAAGGTTTGATTTAGGAAAGTTTTGGAGTTGGTGGCATTTCTTTTGGCCGAGATTTCTATGGATTTGGGTGATTTTCGTTGTTTGCTGAGATTGTTGTGAATGTTTTTCCTTTGTTGTAGCTTTGAAAGATCTGGTAGCTATGGCGCCAGAGGACGCACCGTTGAAGAAGGCGCTCATCACGGGCATCACCGGGCAGGATGGCTCGTACTTGACTGAATTTCTGCTCAAGAAGGGCTACGAAGTGCACGGCATTATTCGGAGGTCGTCCAACTTCAACACGCAGCGCCTGGAGCACATTTACATCGACCCCCACAATTCCAGCGCCCGCATGAAACTGCATTACGGGGATCTGTCGGATGCGTCGTCGTTGCGCAAGTGGGTGGACACGATCTGCCCGGACGAGGTCTACAACTTGGGCGCCCAGTCTCATGTCGGGGTTTCCTTTGAAAACCCTGATTACACCGCTGATGTTGTGGCCACGGGAGCTTTGAGACTGCTGGAGGCTGTGCGTATTCACATTGCCAGCACTGGACGACAAGTAAGCCCACTTTTCTGTGTTCAGAGGATGGCTTTTCTTGGTTTTGTCTCCTGGAATTTGTAAATCTTAAGCACGTACATAACAGTGTGCCTTAAAGACCATACTAAGCATTCTTTTGCCGAAGGAACATGACACAGTTTCTAGCCTAGAATTACATACGAAACGTTCTTTTGCTTAGCATCCTTTGGTCTTTGTAAGCTTGCACTCTTCACTTTGAAATGGAAAGTAGCATACTCTTCATCTCATTCTGACTTGATTGGCTGAGTTTTTAAGTTTGAATTTTATTGAGGGTTCTTCTTGTATGCAACTCTCATTGGTGCTTTGCAATGCCCTTAACCACTCAGTGTCCAAATTAAAAATACGATTGTCAGTTTGGAAGCTAATACCGGGAGTAGATTTTAGTAGACTCCAAAATGTATTTTTACAGTCAGAAAGTGCAGGGTATGAATTCTTGTTTCTAATAACACTTCTTACTACCTTCCTTTAAGCTTCCTAAATCATGTACTTCAACTCCTGTAGTTATGGATGTGGCTGTTTAGGCACTTCGAGGTTAGACGATAGTAAGGTAACATACAACTTCAGCTGAACATCTGATATAATGAGCATGGTAGATTTATATTCTTGGGCTCAGCTGAAGGAATGGTTTGTAAAGTGTACTTGTGATTATTATCTTTTGATTGGTTATTGTGTGGTTTACTCTCTTCAGGTGAAGTACTACCAAGCTGGATCATCAGAGATGTATGGTGCCACTCCTCCCCCCCAGGACGAGACCACTGTGTTCCACCCTCGCAGTCCTTACGCTGTTGCGAAGGTCGCTGCCCACTTTTACACTGTGAACTACCGAGAGGCTTATGGTCTCTTTGCTTGCAATGGGATCCTCTTCAACCACGAGTCGCCGCGCAGGGGTGAGAATTTCGTTACGAGGAAAATTACGCGTGCCATTGGTCGCATCAAGATTGGCCTCCAGAAGAAGCTTTTCCTTGGCAACCTCAAGGCCTCTCGCGATTGGGGATTTGCTGGAGACTACGTGGAGGGCATGTGGCTCATGTTGCAACAGGACAAGCCTGATGACTATGTCCTTGCCACTGAGGATTCCCACACTGTCGAAGAATTTCTGGAAGAATCCTTCAGCTACGTTGGATTGAACTGGAAGGATCACGTGGAGATCGATCCCAGGTCAGTTGCTTTGCTAGCACTCTACGCGTTGGTACTGCAAAGTTCTGAACACAAGGCATAGATGTATTGCCTCGCATTGAAATCCTACGGATACTCTGCATTCTCCAGTGATGAGCAGTTGGTCTCGGATCTCTACCGAGTTCTATTCTGTCCTGAATCAGGACCTTGCATGCTGCTGTACTGGAAATTTAGGACGATTAGTGTCTCTGCCTGCAAGTAGTTTGCTAGAAGATTGGGCAGAATGTTGCTTCTTTTGAATGCTTCTGTGGTCTCTGGTTTACCTACACTCGTACCTCTTTAATCTGACCGCCTAAAAAATTGTCTATTACTTAGTTTGAATGTGACAAGTGTGCAGCAGTTAATGATGTTAACTTTTGCAGAATGTCGTTTTGTAGATCATAATTAAGAGCTCTGAGTATAATGATTATGGTCACAAATGCTTATTTGTGTCTAACTCATCTCTGATTGTGAATTTCAGGTACTTCCGTCCCTCAGAAGTGGACAATCTCAGAGGCTCAGCGCAGAAGGCGAAGAATGTGCTGGGCTGGGAGCCGAAGGTAAACTTCAAGCAGTTGGTTGCCATGATGGTGGAAGGTGATTTGGAGAGGGCCAAACGTGAGAAGGTGCTGGTTGACAATGGCTACATCGATTCACACCAACAACCTTGAAGCATTGTAGCATGTGATGTTTGATAGTTTAGTTTAGCATCTGTAGCATTTGACTGACCGAATTGTGTTGACTCATCTGCTTAATTACGGAGGGATATTCTGCAATGAAAACGGAACCTCTAGCGAACAAGTTCAATGATAGCGCAGTCTTCACGTTATATATCACATTGCTGATCAGTGAGCTGGAGCTTACGTGACAGTTGATTGGACTGTCTGCGAGGCCTAGTGCTGGCACTCAAGTGGTACCATTCTTTTTCTGAGGCAAATCTTTGATAACATGAAAAAAGCACCTGTAATATCATTCAGGTTTGTTGTCCGAGGACTTTTTGCCATTTAACATTCTTCTGGAGAAGTGTATTGCAGCGATATGATGGGATTCATTTCCTGCACCATATGGACGTGGGAGTGTACTTCAGTTCTAGGAACTCAATGAAAATTGCTTTTTTTAACCTTACATCGTTGTTATTCAACCACTGCTCAGTCTGTTTCCTCAAATATGCTCACAGATATTCAGTAGAGAAATTCTCTGATTTCTGAGCTGATGATATTGGTGGGATCACACAACGTTGATCGGGTGAGAAAGCCCGCTTGGCTTGGCCTCTTTGAAAATTTTGGACTAATTTTGTTTCTTTCACAAAGATTGCTTATAAGCATTCATTGTGTAAATCCTGCACCGGTGATATGGACAACTTGGTACAGGAGCTGATGAAAAATCTCGATGTAGCAGTTAAGAGTGAAATGCAAAGAAAACTGGTTCACCAGTTTCTACTAACCTCATCCAAGCGGAAGGAATGATGCAGTCTAAAAGTTTGGGACACTCTTAGGGCACCGAAGTGGTTACTTGTAGTGAATTGTCAAGGTTTTACTTCTACGTCCAATGGTAAGCAACTCTTCGCATTTGAAGTTCAATACCAAGACCACTCAAAATATTGAAATGCAAATATGTAGTCATAGATGAGCTTACTTTTCTTTATCAAATAGATAAATGGAATGTTGAACTTAGCCCAACTAAGGATGATCTCAAATGACAATGGATATATATGACAAGCATCTTTCAATGAAGGGAGTTTCTATGAAATTTTTAATTTTTAATTAATTATGTTCTAAATGCAAAATTGTCCAATCAAGAAATGCATTTCTTGAATACTCTTTGAGCAAAGCTAGTATAAACTAAAGTTTGTTGACAATTTTCCAACTCATTAGTAATGGCTAAATACATAAGATAACAATGCTGGTAAATCAGAAAAGTGAATGGAATACTAGATCATTGAAATCTCATTGTCATTTGATACTAAGTTGATCAAGTATAACCATTTTAAGCACCTCAAATATTCACCACACTATTAAGATTTTGAACTAAACTTTTAAATGAAGGATTTTGAATAATTCACAAGGATCATAAAATAGATGTTAGATTTATCTTTAAATTTAATACTACTTCATTTTTGTAATTAAATACTGGAAATATAGTTGCCAACATCTATTCACATCATTGTTCATTAGATTCATTTTTACTTTTTTATTGAAAAAAGATGGATACCTCTATTTTGAAATTTTTAAAGGATGACTCTTTTAGAACCTTTAAATGATCCATTTTTTCAAAACCACCAAAAGCTCGAAAATAAGTAAACTACATGTTTATTCAATCTTTCTTTCTAAAAAAGTGATTCAAAGACATGGGGAAGGAAAGACTTGGTTCACTGGATGGTTTAAAGCCAGCTTCAATTAAGTTTGGAAGACTATGTAAATAGAGTCCACCATCAACGCCTTTTTCACCTAAGTCAAGTAAAGCATTAAGACCAACTTCATTTGAAAAGTTTATACCTATCTTGCAAAAGTTTGATAGACTTTGTTATCCATAGTCTGAAAAGGCTAGACCATTGTATGATTATGGTCTAGAAAAATTTACAAAATCTAATTGGTCTAAAGGCAAGCTATAGACACAAATAGACAATATCACACTAAATTTGTCAAGACAAGGTTGTCCACCACAATACTCCTCAGGGTCTTTTAAAATATGGGGTCACCATATCCGAAAATCTGCAAAAAATTTGTGAGGTTATGCTCTCCATATGGGCTCTACATTTGCTACAACTACAAAATGCTCCCTAACATGGCAAAAGCCTAATGTAAAAATCCAAAGTAAATTTTCACTAGAGTGTTTTTTAAAGTCAAAAAAGCTATTTCTATTTTATAATCAAATTAACCCCTAAAGGACCAACATGCATTTTTTGGCAGTATAGAAACTTTGGGCAAGTACTTGTAATTGGAGATTTTCACATTTTTGGCTGAAATCTTAATAAAAGTTGTGTGCAAGAAATATCTTTCATTTAAACTAAATTTCCTGACATTTGGAAATAAAAATCAAAAGTTATGGCCTAATATGTTACTTTCTTCTTGGCCACGCAGTTGGGGCAGATAAAAAAAAAATTTAGAATAAAAAATTTGAAATTATTTTTCTAGAGTTATATCTATGTGGAAGATTTGAATCATTCCATTTTGACCAGTGAGTCAAAAGTTATGAGAATTTTTTGTTTGTGGGCAGTTACGGATTCTCTACTTTAACCCCTAAAGCCCCGAGGCCTTTTCTCCATCAAAACACACTCAAAACTGCCACTTCTATTGCAAAGAGCAAAAAAATATAAAAATTGTTTTTTTTTGCATATCTAACCGTAGGATCTTATACTAGACTAGTATGAGAATGTATGCAAGAAATTTCAGAAACTTTGACCAAATAGATTGCAAGATATTTGCATTCAAAGTGAAGAAAACAAGTTTTTTTGCACCTTGTTTGACTAGATTTTTGGGCTTTGAACCTATTTAACTTAAATTTTTTGTATTGCTGATTTTGATTTTCTGAGTTTATATGTTGAATACTTCAGTTGAGAATCTAGGAAAAAAAATTCAAAAATAAAAAACTAAATTTTCACTCATTAAAAAATTGTTAAGTAGAAGTAGGTTCAAGATTGAAGGAATAACTAAATCGTTAATAGCTCTAAGACAAAATTGAAATACCATAATCCCAACTGTGAGATTGTTCTAGCAAGCAAACTCAACCTTGTCTAACAATTTTTTTCTGAAAATTGTAAAAATTGCATTAAAAAATGAATCCTAAAAGTTATTTTTTCAAGAAGATGCTTAGATTGCCCGAAAAACTAAGATTGTCCATAACTTTTTCAATATTAGTCCAAATAGAATGAATCAAAGCTTCAAATGTACACAAAAAGACATAGATTTTGGAAAAAATATTTAAGAAATTTATTTTGACTTTTTGTGATTTTTTTGTGTTGCCCGCCAAACTCTATTTTTGACATAACTTTTTCTCCCGGGCACCATTTGAAATAAAAATTATATATCCATAAAGCTCTCGCAGAACCGCACAACTTCAAAAAATCCCCAAAAAAGTCTCTACAAATTGAGGTCACAAGAACCTACCCGGACCCAAATTGTCCCCGAGGGGATAAACATGCCTTTAGGGGTTAAAATAAACTTTGAAGTCCTTTATCTTACTCAATTTTCAATATTTTTTGAAAAAAACAAAATCATAGGATGTATATTGTTTATTACAACATTTCAACCATTGGGATTGTCATCTTTCAATTCCGTAACAAAATTCTTAACAATTTTGTATTTTGAATCATTCTCTACTTTTTTCTACTTACTATTTTTTCCTATATGTTGTACAATTTCAAATGATGTGAAAATTTTGAAGAATGTAGCCAACTTGTCTCGGAAAAGGATTCCAAAGAAGCACCACCATTTGGGACATTTTTTCATTGAAAAGTGAGCTTCTGAAGTGCAGCTGCCCGTTTTTTTGCAGGGTCAAAAAAACGATTTCAGTGAATTTGAATGCTTATATCTTGCAATCCATGTGGTGAAAAATTCTGAAATTCTTACCACATGTTCTCAAGTCAGAGTAATACAAGATCCTACGGTTATATGTGTCAAAAAAATTTTTTTTTCAAAAATTTCGTACTTGTACTAAAAATGGCAGTTCTTGAGAGTTTTTGGTGAAAACGTAGTCATAAAACTTTAGGGGTTAACAATGTAAAGTTTGTTTATGTCAATACATGATATTAGGTTTATTTTAGAAGTAAGTTACTATAGATTCAAATCACACTGAATTGTTTTCTCTCTAAATGAAAGTTTTGGTTTTACATTTTCAACTCCAAACTAGAGGTGCAACATTTTTGACCCCCTTCTTTAGTGTGACTTGGAGTTGCAAGAATACCTCAACATAACTTCCAAAGATCCAAGTAGCCCCTTAGAAAACATAAGAAAGTGTAGGCAGGCTTCTAAGATCTAAATCTTCATTCTTTGCACTAAGAATAACAATTTATTGTACGGGTGTTTTGGCCATAAGAAAGGCCTTGTTCCTTTACAAGGTAAGAAAAATGTACTTCAACATGGTTTGAATGCATAAAATCTTGCCTTTCAATCATTTCCAAGAATATAATAATTTAATTTGAAACACGTACTAATAGAAGTACCAAGTGAAGGATTACAATTCATGACTTACAAGAAAATTCTATCATTCATTAGATTCATACCTACTTTTTCATTGAAATATAGTTAACATCTCTTGTCAATAAGTTTAAAGATGATCCTATTGCTTAATAATCAATATTAACCCTATCATTATGTATGAGTCTTGGATGTGCTCAACTTTGATGCTCCATTAGGTCTTTCAATTGTGATTTTAATCATGTACATCATGACCTTCAATTTGATGCAAAGTTTTTTAATGGCTCAAACTTGGTTTCAAAACATATGATGCAAATGATAGCTTGTGCGGCCGATGCAAGAGCACCATTTTTCATGTCAAAAGCACGCAAGCTAGTGTTTTATCAAAGGGTAGACAAGAAGACTTTTGTAGAAGAGTTAGAGACTTTGAAGCAAATGGTGGCTAATTAAGCTTATCACTTTCAGCTTCATAGGGTTCATATTCATAATCTTCGAGTAAAACATTAGTTAGTCTCTTAACCCCTAAAGGACCAAAAGACGCTTTTTTTGCAACATAGCAATTTTGGGCAGCTCACTACATATAGAATTTTTATTTATTTTCTTTGAAATTTTCACACAACATGGGCTCAAGGAATAAATTTTAAGGCCCAACAATTTTCATAACTTTTGACTATATGGTCAAAAAGTTATTGTATGATATGTAGTTTTCATTGCTAGATGGGCAACCCGGGCACCAAAAAAATTACTTTAAAAAAAATAAAAACTTGAAATTGGTTCTTTAGAATTCTATGTATATGGAAAGCTTTGAACCATTCTGTTTTTATTAATGAGATGAAAGTTATGAAGAGTATTAGTTGTAGGTAGTTTAAGTGTACTTTTGAAATCTCTACTCTAAAATAAAGTTTGAAGTCCTTTATTGAACTCAATTTTCAATATTTTTGAAAAACAAAAACAAAAAAACCAAGGTGTACATTGTTTATTAAAACATTAAAACCATTGAGATTGTAATTTTTTATTTCCATAAATGAATGTTTAACAATTTAATATTTTGAATCATTCTAAACTTCTTTCTACTTACTATTTTTTTCCTATATGTTGTACAATTCCAAACACTAGAAGAAAACTGCGTTACATTCCTTGAAAACGTGTCACCTTGTTTTCGTTGAGTTCCAACGCAGTCAAAACGCAAAAAATGCAGGAAAACGCAGAAAATTGCGTTTTTTAGCTTTTCCACTTCGTTTTGAAACAGGAACTCAACAAAAACAAGGTGACGCGTATGCAGGGAATGTAACGCAGTTTTCTTCTAGTGAAATGATCTAAACATTTTTAAACATGTAGCGAGCTTGCCTTGAAGAATGAATCCAAAGGATAACAACCATTTTGGAGATTTTTTCATGCAAATGTGACCTTGTGAAGTGCAGCTGCCCATTTTGTCGTAAAGACAAAAAAAGTTTTTTTGTCAATTCAACTTATAATCCATATGGTGGAAATTTTTGAATTTTTTTCTACATCTTCTCAAACTAGTGTAATACAAGATCCTAAAGTTACATGTGTCCCAAAATATTTTTTTTCAAAAATTTAGTACTTGTACTAGAAATGACAGTTTTGGAGTGTTTTTGGTGAAAACATAGTCTCTAATCTTTAGGGATTAATCCTTTGAAATTCAATATTATTTTGCATTATGTCCAAGTTTGATACTTTAGACTTGGCTTTTTAAGTCCAAACTTGTATCAAGATTAAAGCTTGCAAGCTAAGGAGGCAAGGAGTGGGTTCATCTTCAAATTGCAATTTCAACCAAATTTATAAAAAAAAAAAAAAATTTGATTTTGGTGTTGTCTTTTGGGGGGTTTAGATCAAGGGTTCTCTATCTTTAATGTCTCAAATATCTTGACCACAAGACTATGCTCAGAGATGGTCAAAATTTTCACTAAACCAATAAGTGTTCAATTCTTGCCTCAACTTCTTTTTGGATCATAATTTAAAGAATCCGTCAAACTAAAATTAATACCTCAAGGATGAATATTGCATGGTTTTAAAAAATGACCATATATAAAGATATTGAAGAAAATATAATTTAGACCAAAGCCAAATTATATATCACTGCAGTTAGTAAATAATATAATATTTGTTAATCGAGATGTAAATTTAAAAAAAAATTGCATTTGACCTACTAAAAAGCACAAAACACATGAAGCTCAATAATAGCTTTTTGGTCATGTAGAAATCAAAGTGTAATTAGTCACTTTGAAGTTGAATCAATTCGAAGGTTTCAAACAATTCTAGCTAGATGTTGCAAAAAATAATTTATTTAAAAAACTAAAGTCTTAGTTGTGAAGTGATATTATTAACAATATTCAATGTGGTAGTTGACTAGAAGAAAATGTCGCAGCAATCAAAAGTATAGATGGGAGTGATGCACCTCGAACAAGCAACATAAGTCGCTTGAGTTCCAAGGTAGTAGGTTTGTACATTCTTCTTCAATTCATTTCTTTCACACCATTAGACTTATTTTGGGACTTCAATGAAAAGTGGAGATTTAAATCAAAATAATCTTCAGCAATAATTATTGGGAGAACTCATGTTTTTCCACTAGAAATAGCTTCTTCTTTTAAAGTCTCAAAAGTTTGACATTCTTTGTAGAGAGCTTGAAAAGTGATTAACTGTTGTCTTTATTCAATAGCTTTTGGTATTAGCATAATCACTCTAGATTGTGCACAATTTAATCTAGATTTTTGTAAAAAAACTAAGGCAACTCCTCAAGAATGGTATGTTGCTGACTAGCATTGGTAGATTTCTTGTTCTTTACAATAGAATCAATGTGTAGGTATGCAAATGAAAATTTATTATCTAAAAAATTATATCATGAGCCATTATGAAAATATTCAAAATTTAATTATGGATATCAAGTTTGCTTGACAAGGATAAGTTATAAACAATTCTATTGTAAATGCTTTTCCAAATTCATGAAGAGTTGTAGACAAGAGGCGATTGATGTTCATTTAAGAATTCTAAGATGTTCCTAATTATACTTTCATGTTAAATAGGAAATTCAACTTAGATTCATGTTGCTAATAAATCCGAACGAATATAATTTCAAAAATCATTTCACCCGTTTACAATTGGTTTTCTCCTAATGTAGAGCAAATCAAGTAGTCCAATCTAATGTCAAATCAATAGTCCCAATGATCTAGAATTGCTCTAATTTTTTAAGACTAAAGGTAATAAGATAATGTACACTTTCTAATAGGATCTATTGCAATGGATACGCTATAAATGGAGCAAATACTATTGACAAGATTATATGTAGAATTTAGAGGATATGATATATAAAAGTGAAAGAGCCAATGCCACCTATAGTTTTAATCAACTAATGAGTAAAAATTATAATTGAACTTTAAAACTTCGAGATTTGTATACTTTATTTATTCATATATATTTTAGGATATTACTATCCTTTCAATAATAGTGTCAAAACCTCAATTAGAAAATCTATTAGACAAAAAATTAAACTCAAAATAGTTGAAAGTCATAGGAACAAGTTTCCGAAGGCACCTAATTGGCGCTTGGATAACAATTTAAATTTATTAATAACATTGGCAAATTACCTCTCATTACATGTAGGAGGCTTGTGTACAAAGAGATATGACTACAAGGCATGTTCAAAGATTTCAAAAAGAGCAACAAGATTTGACAAAATTACTCAAGGAACTAACAACACATATCAAAAAGTTTTTGCTACTTAGAGACACAATCTTGCCAGAACAAGAGGCATGGAAGAAATTGAAAGAAGACAACATTCATGCAAACTCTTTCCTCAAGACTTTATTGCAATTGTTCCACACCATCTTTTAATCCTATTTGTTTGATAGAGACCTTGAGCTTGTGCACTCCTAATAAAACAAAATTTGTAGGAAATCAAACAAAGAATAAAAGAAATTGACAATTTGTCAAGACAAGTCTTGAGTGAGGCCTATAATAGTATGAATCTAGAAGCTAAAGCCATGAACTAAGTTAGTAGTTTTATACAAGAAGGAAACTTATTGGGAGCTAAGTTAAAATACAATTGTGAAATGAAACGAAAGATACGAGAAGAAATTTGGGCAAAGGCTTATGACACATGTTACATGAAGACAACAAGTGGAATGAAAAGCTCAAAAGAACAAAAGAAAGCAAGTAATGTAGTACATTGCAATAATGTCTACTAATTTTGAGCTATTTCAAATATCTACAAGGAAAATCTAGTCCTTGTTGAGTTCTAACTCAATCCATGTGCTTATGCACAAAAAAAATCACACTCAAAGGATAGCCAAATAAAGAGTTCATATAGAAGGAGATATGAAGTACTTAAATTGACACACAATTTTGATGATGGTTTGCCAAGATGATTGATAAATTTCAGATCAATTTTAGAACACTTATGAGGCTTTGCTAGCACTGTAAAGTGTCATGAATTGTAAGTGTTTGTAGCACTTAATAAGGCCTTGCAATAATGAGTGTTTAAAAAATAAAAATAAAAATTGCCTCTTGTACCTCTATTGATGTAGTTCCTAGAGTATTTTTTTTCCCTATTTGAAATGGTCAAATATTGTTTTCAAGTGCAACTTGGAAATTTTTTTATTATTTTATTATTTTTATTTTGATTGCATGAAGCTATGTATATGTTTTAAATAATTTCAAGCTAAAAATTAATTTTAATAATTTTAATTTGGTCATTTTAATGGACTAGTCTTGAAATATGACATTTTGATTGGTTTTTGACTTGACTCAATCACAATGGGAAAATTGTCAAATTATGAACGTTTTGAATAAACGCTTATTGCTGAATTATACATCTTCACAATTCAGGTTGTAGATGTGATTGAACTACTTATTTCCATAATCTCAAAAAATCAATATTCATTACATATATAGACAAGTACAAAGGTTTTGTCAAACCTATTAAAAAATAAAGAAAAACAATATAAACATAGTCCCCAAAACATTACACATTTCAAAAATATGTAGATTGGATTTGCATCTTGTGTATATGATTGAAGATGCCAAAATGTGAGGTGCATATACAAACAAACACAAGAACACTCACTTTCTCAAAATGCTTAGAGAAGCAAGGCAACTCTAAAGCAATCTTTTTAATTAGCAAAGAAGACACAAATACAAGGGGACAAGTGAAAAAAAACTCCACAAAAAAGTATGCATGCATATTCAATAGCAAACAAGAGATAGTAACCAAAGCACCTTTGTCAACTACTTCTTTCCTTTTTTCTTCATTGGAGGAGCTTCCGGCTCTGGTTCCGATTTCTCAAGCTCACTAGGCAACACCACACCAATGCAAGTTTGAATGTCCACCTCAATCTTGGATGGTGGAATGGTGCAAGCATAGCGACCCACTACATTCCCCAGTTTATCCACAAGAAACTTCGTAAAGTTCCATTTCACACTATCCCCCAACAGCCCTCCACTTTGTTGCGATTTCAAATACCTCCACAGCGGTGCCTCTTGGGCGCCATTGACATGAACCTTATCAAAGATGGGAAACTCTGCGTTAAACCTTGTGGTGGCGAATTCTTGGATGGTCTCCAGGTCTTCCCGCTCCATCGCTCCGAACTGGTTGCACGGGAACGCTAGCACCTCGAACCGTTGCGTCCTGTACTTCGCGTGAAGCGCCGTGAGCTCCGTGTAGTTTTGGGTGGTCAAGGTGCCGATGGAAGCGACGTTGACGATGAGGAGCACCTTGCCTGCGTAAGTGCTCATGGGGACGTCTCCGCCCCACTGGTCCTTCACGATGAAATCGTAAATGGGGCTCGCGCGGGGAGCCTCCACTGCTGGAGGAGCCTCCACAGGTTCCTCGGTCTCGGCCATATATAGCTGGAAGAAACCCTAATGTGGCTACCAGATGCGAGCGGGAAAGGCAATGTGTGATTCGAGATCTGTTGGACATCTTGATGGTGAGAAAAAACATCGACAGTCTCTTTGGACAAAATCAATAGGGATGCAACAATCCTGGAGTTGAAATACATCATGTAGACTACCTACAGAGAATTGAAGAGAGTTCCTTGGCAACTTAGGGCTTGGGCAAATGAGTGGTGACATGCAGATTATAGATGAGCAGAAGCCATTTGAGATGATTTGAATAATGCACACTTTCGGTTGTATGATCTGTATGTCACTGCGCATTGCGCAAGCCCTGAGTTACCGAAAATTGTCAGTCTCTGTAGGGATATTGGAGAATCCGGAGTTGAATAAATCGCGAAGGCAATGTACAGAGCATTTCTTGGTAACTTAGGGTTTGAACAATGAGTGATGAGATGCAGATTATAGATTTGAAGAAATAAAAGCAATGATTCAAATTAGTGGACACAATCGATTCTATGATTTGTATGCAACTGCGCATTGCGCAAGTCCTATGACGCTAAGAAGCAATTGCGAGGTTTCGGACGAAAAATTTGAATGTGTTGTCTGATTTTTTAACACCGCAATCGTGTGGATTCTGATGACACTTTGCGAGGTTTCAAATCAATGGGCTCGATCAATTTCTTGCATTAATATATCGGTGGACTCATTCAACATTAGCGTAAAGAGAAAGATCAATTCCGTGATTGAAAGTTTCGAATAGAACAATGTCTTCTGAGTGATGGAGTACACTTTCTAGCGCGGGTTGGTCGTTGCTACAACGCTCGCTCTAGCTATTGCTGCCTACCTTGTCTAGCTACTGCTGTCTACTCAAAGAATTGATTATACCGGTAATCCGCGGCGGGCGTAGTGAACGTGGCCAAGTCTTGAACCGCGATTGAACCTTTGTTCTCGGTCTAGCGATGGCGTCTGCGTATCCTGCAACTCTGTAATTAGCGCCGCCGTTGCTAATTCGGCCAGTTGGTAATCGACTACTTGTCGTCAATAATCATCTCATCATCTGTGGTTTTGTAGTTTTTACGACTGAAACAGAGCAAAGCTTGTTCCAGTGGGGCTAAGAATAAATCAATTCTTCTGGGCTAGTGAAACAAAGTGATACAAAATGGAAGTTACAAGGCGCCAACAGGCACCGGAGATTCTGATCGCTTCGAATGTGATCCCTCCGCAGTAATAAAACATTGACGTCCGTTAGCAAGCGCGGTTTCAGACTTGGGACACTGCTTGCAAAGTCCTGGGTAAGTTCGCAAAATCCCACAGCAATGTCGCCCTACCCAACAGGCGATGAAATATTCGTGAGACATAAATGCCTGTTGCGGAGTCAAATTGAAATCATCTCGAAGTGGGGGCTCCGCGCGCTATATATGCAAGACGGCATTGCGACTCGGCCGCGGGCCGTGGTGGCTCTGTTCCAAATCATACCCATCCGAATTCGACGGCGCGTGACGACTAACATCAAACTTCTCCCCATCGCCCCACAACGCGTACGCCTCTTCGCCATGCTCCGCATCATCCCCCACCAACAAATGCTCCTCCGACATCCGCAGCGGCATTACAGCGCCAATGGCGAAAATAATCAACGTTGTCGCCACGATATTCCACCCGATGACGAATCCCGCCCCCGCAATCTGCTTCAACACTTGGACACCTCCGTTCCCACCAAAAAACAAGCCATTGGAGTTCGTCACTGCCAAGCCCATGTACTTGCATAGCTTCGGCTCCGCGAACAAACCCACACATATGCCCCCGAGGCAGCCCGCCACGGCGTGCGTGTGGAACACCCCGAGCGTATCGTCCACATTCTGCAATAGCGACCATCGTTTGTGCAGCCACATCATGGTCCACCATGGGATACTCCCAGCCAGGATGCCCATCACGAGCGCCGCCCAGCCTGGAACAAACCCCGCAGCAGGCGTGATCGTCACCAACCCCGTCATCATCCCCTGCACCGCCCCGATCACAGACGGCTTCCCGAACACCAACACATCCAGCGTCGTCCATGTCAACAAACTCGTCGCGGCGCAGACGTGCGTGTTCAGCACAGCCAGTCCCGAAATCAGATTCGCACTAAAAGGCGCACCACCATTGAATCCCGACCAGCCCAACCAGAGCAACCCCGCGCCTGTCAACATGAGCAACATATTGTTGGGAGGAAACCTTTCGCGATCCTTTGGTAATCGTGGTCCGACCCAGAAGGCCGCGACGAACCCCGCGACACCGGAGGACACGTGAATAACGTACCCGCCGGCGTAATCGATCACCCCCCATTGCCAGAGAAAGCCGCCTCCCCAGACGCTGAACGCGCCCACGGTGTAGGAGAATGTGAGCCACAAGGGTACGAACACCATCCACGCGCGGAAGCTCATGCGTCCCAGGACGGAGCCCGCGAGCAGGATGACCGTGATGGCCGCGAAGAAGAACTGGAAAAGCACCATGTCCGCCATGCCATACTGGCCTCGCAATTCGGGGGTTTCGACCGTGCCGTTGTGGTAGTGGTGGATGGTGGACGGGAGCTGGGCTTGTTTGAGAAGGTAGACGTAGCTCAGAGTCGTCCCCGCCTTGCCCCACACTGGCAGCAGCTTCTCCCCGAACGACATTTTGTAAGCCCAGGTCACCCAGCACAAGAGCGTCGCGGCGAACGCGTAGAGCGCCATGAAAGCTGAGTTCACGGCCCATTTCTTCTTCACGATACTGCCGTAGAGGATGACGAGGCCCGGCATGGATTGCAGACCCACGAGCGTGGCCGCAGTGAGCTGCCATGCGTTGTCGCCGCGGTTGAGCCAGTCGGGCGAGACGCCGCCCGCGTTCACGTAAGCAGAAGGAATGGTGGTCGACATCACGGCGGCTTGCGATTCGGATTACCCGCAATTTGATCACCGTCAGTTTCAGTCGTCGCCGCAGAATCACAATACGATGCTGCTAGCCCGACATTGCCAGCGAGAATCCGCCATCGAAAATCAATAATGGTCTTCTCAAAGCTCGTCTGCCAGTTAGAAACTACACCAGCATTAGAGTCACGATTGTCACAAACCTCACGAGACGATCGACACAAAAAGCTCACAACTTGGGTGGCGACTCAAAAAGCTCGAAACTTGGGATTCGACACCAGAAGTTCTACTACTGATCCCCGGATAATTGCATTGATACAAATGCAGACAGGTACATGGTTGCAGTATCGGATTCCACGTACTTAGAGTGTCAGCACGCAAGAATTGATGACAACGAATCCGGCATTAAAACTCATGATTCGATATCCAAAGGTTCTAGAAATACAGTGATGTGTTGCCCGAAAATCAAGTCTATCAAACCGACACTGCTGGATTGCTTCCACAAACATGGACTCCAGGTACTCTTGCTTGTGTTGCAAACAATGCATGCGCACTTCGGACTACTACCTTGGTTGCCTCAAATGCACTTCCGCTGGAACTGATCTCACTCCCAAATGCTTAGTACCGACCCAGCTGGTGTGAGGCTGCTCCGGACTTGAGCTATGAGCGTCTTGTCAAGACCATACCAGCCAACCGACGACGACATGAAGCTCTTCCGACCGTGAGTTCGCAGCACTCTTAGCACCATCGGCATGAGCAGGAATTCTCCCTCGTTCAACGAGCTGTAGAAGAAGATCATCAATGTACAAGGACGGAAGTTCTTTGCTGCAAGGTAAAAGAGCGTGGCTGAGGCAAAGCAGAAGCAAGCGTCGGCAATAATGAGACTTCTTATAAGTCAAGAGTGGCGGGGAGAAGCTCCGCTCGCCGCACTCGTGCATGCATCCGTCCTTCGTTTCCGTGGGCCTCTCTTCCTTTCGTCCTTGTTTTACACCAGTCGCAATGCGTTTCGCTAGTAGAGATATATACAGTATTTCCAATTCTACCGTGCACGGATTCGTAGTCGTTCGTACCTGTGGCCTCCCCATCCATTGGTTTCACATGAAAGTGCAATTACTATTTTCACCCATAGCCCTCCGTGTGAAATTTCCCCAATGACAGATATATGTAAGGAGGCCCTTAATCCTTAAATGCTCAGAGCAGCCCAAAATGGCCTACGATTTCTCATACCATACAGTAGTATACAATATTTTGGTCTTAATGAAATTCACTGTTCAGCTTTTTGGTTGTTCATTAATTGTGTAATAAGATTAATGTAGTTTCTGTACTATGGTTTGAGTTGGCCAATTTTGAATGGATGGCTCATTCCTTCACATACTCATTTGAACCTTCATTTAATCTTATTAGTCTTGGGATGTGAGATAAAAGCACAAAATTACAGAATCAATCAAGAGTCAATGCATGGACATTTGTACATTGTTAAGCTTTCAGTTCATTCTCTTTATTGCTAGGCATATGGTATTGAACTCCGTAATTCGAAAACCGTATGCCAAGTGCTGAGCATTTGAGGGTTAAGTGGAGGAGGTCACAATGTAGATTTGCTTTTTGGTAGGAAACAAAATTCACAAAAATTTGCATTTTTATGAAGATAACTTTTAAACCTTGAAGTTTCTTGGGCCAATAATTAGAAAACATTCTCCAAATTGCAAAAAAATACCACCTTTTAAAAACAGGTTTGAAAATCAAAATTTATTCACATTTTATAAATTTTAATCGTAGGACCTTGTTCTTGACTAGTACAAGGGTCTTGCCTAAAAACTTAAGGTCTAAGAGTAATGTACATGTGAAATATGACCAAGTAAAGAGCAACATAATATTTTTTCAAGGTTGCCCAAGTTTTTGACAATGTGGCATTGTCAAGCTTCCGAGCCCCATATTAACTCAAATTCTAATTTGCAAAAAGAATGATCTCAAGACTTCTAATTTTGAGTAGGCACTCGAGTTAGAAAGAAGTGTGCAAAATTTCAAAGCAATGGAAATGATGCTCTACTCCACTTGCCCAAATTGGAGGAAAGAAAAGGAAAAAACAACAACTTTTTAACTAACTATTGGGTCTTTCTAAAAACTAGATTCCCTAAAAAGTTGTCCCATTGAAATTTGACACTTCAATTTGGATGCCCCAAATTATAAATTAAATTTTGTTTTGTTTTTCAATGAGCTTTTGGGGTTAATTTTCATTCAAAGATGCTCCAAAGATGACGGACAGATGTATCAACTTTTTGTGCTTCCGGTGTGCCTAGCGTGAAAGCATATCATCAATTGCGAAGAAAGCCAACTCCACGAGTGACGAATTGATTTACGAGTGCATTTTAAATGTTCCAGTAATGAACGTTGGAATCATTTTCATAAACATGACAACTGAAACATGAATTGAGTGTGCGTCGGTCTGTTGAGTTCTTTTCAAACCACTCTTAGATACGTAAAGGACCAAAAGGAGAATGCTCATTCAAGCCAAAAACAACAAATCATTTGCACATCAAAAGGTCTCAAATCAGTGCAAATTGAATTGATTGATTCAGTGAACAAACTGAAAATTTAGTGCAAAAATAAGTGAAGTAAATTGAGCTTAAACCTCACCAACAGTCTTGATTTGTGTACCCATCCCCCACCCACCCCCAAAAAATCCTCAGCATTGCTACTCTGATTTGTCCTAGTTCAGTAGTGACAGGGGGATATTAGCGTCATCTAGAAAACTAGTGTTACTAACCACAAGAAAAAATTATTGTTAAGATTGGTAGAATACACGGATATTCCAACCTGCACTAGTTCAAAATATTGTACATTGGGGTTAGATTTGTTAGCCCCCATACAAAATTATTTCTTTTTTGGTAATTTTTTTTTCTTTTCATTAACTTAATTTAGAATTTTTGGAAGTTCATTTTACAGGGTCAGAATATTTGGTGACCTTTAGCAATACTCATAGCTTTATTGGTACCCCCATTATAAATCAGTGTCACGGAAATCTCGTGTAAACAGGGTAGTTTTCAGTACATACCGGTCCAATTACAACCGCCACCGTCGACGACACTCCAGAATAGCATTTCAAGGCAAATCTACCCCAATCATCCCTAACCGCTCCGTCTAAAAATATATGTGCGCAGCCCGTCGCCGCATACTCCCCCATCGACGGCTTCCCCGCGCTCCAGGGAAAGAGATCGACGGTGGAAGCTCATCCAACAGTAGAACTCCTGTAGCGCGGGGACTTGTAGGTGAAAGTATACGGCTGCGATGGTTCCAACTGCTTTCATCGACGGCGACCAGGAGGTCTCGCTTTCATCCGAGGCGTCGCGTAACAATGGCATTGCCCGCTCTGGTGAAGTGACGGAAGTGACTTTGAAGGAATGCATGCTGGACGGACGGAACGGAAGGGTCAAGGCCCAAGGGGTTCGGCTGTTAGCCAAAGTTGTCTCTCCATTGGTGGCATTTTAACGAGCTTCGGAAAGGGAGGGAAGCACGGACGGAGCCCCCCCTGGAGGGTCAAGGATTTCAGCCAGACTGGTGGGGGCCAGGGTGAATTGGCCCCCTCATTGCCCTACAGGGGTAAACATTGGGATTTTCTATTTGCAACATACGATAGTATTTTGAAATTCTGAATTCATTTTTGCTATCAGAGGCCCCCAATCAGATAGGAGAGGTGAAAAATTATCAATAAACGCGGCACAAAATAGGGGGCAATTTTTTGAAATTATCCTTGGTTGGGGCAATGAGGGGGTCAATTCTCCCTAGCCGATTGGGTGTAGTGGGGGCTTGAATGGGATTAACTAGATTGGATTGGGGTGAACTGGCCCCCTTGCTCGTCTTGCCAAAGTCCATCTAGGGTGCATATAAAAAAAAGCCCCCTAGTTTGTGCTACATATAATCTATTTTCTACAGCCCTCCTAGCTAATTGGGGGCCTTTGATTGCAAATATGAATTCAGAATTTGCAAAAAAAATCATGCATGGAAAATAAAAAAATAAAAAAATTTCCCAGGGGGACAAGCAAAGGGATCAATTCACCCTAGCCCTGGATTGGGACGGACACAATTAACCTACTTGCATTGTTACCTTCAATTACTACCCAACACTTCAATTAGGGTACATTTAGGCCAGGGACGATTGACCCCCTTTTTGCCCCAACCAAAGATAATTTCAAAAAATTGCCCCCTATTTTGTGTCGCTGGTGGTGAAAATCAGTCATTCCGGTTCCTGGAATGAATGAAGGTGATCCAATGCCAGTCAGATAATTTACATCAGGAAAGTACCCCCCCATTGCGTCAGTATTGTTTCAACACTGACCTAATTACACAACTACACAGTACTGTTGCAGTATTGAAATAATAACTCAATAGTATTGAAAAGTCTTAAATTGTTACAATACTGCTATAACTACATTAGTTGCAGTACTGTTTGAGGTGATAGTATGATGACAATATTTCAACAGTACTGACCATTGAGAATGGTATTACGTTTATATTACAAATGAATAACTTTTAGTAATACATTTGTACTAAAATAGTATTGTGGCAGTATTGCAAAATCAATAGTTAGAATTGGCCTTTCGGAACATCCATTTGCTGTTGTCGAAGTCTTTTATGCTGTCTTCTAGGACATTAATTTCTTTTGTTAGCTAGTAAAGAATTGTAACTACGTTTTCACCAAAAAAATTTCAAAATTGTCATTTTTGGTAGAAGCACCTAATTTCAGAAAAAAAGGATTTTTTGAAAAAATCTAATCAGAGGATCCCTGTACTATGCTGATTTTAAAACATGTGGTTAAAATTTCAAACATTTTCATTGCATGCTTTGGAAGATATTAGGATTTGAAGTGACAAAACTTCTTGGTTTGGCCCTGCAAAACTCTACACAACTACACTTCACAATATCACATTTGTATGAGTCAATAGTCGAAATGATGGTGCTTCTTTGGACTAATTTTTCAAGGCCAGTTGGTTGCATGCTTAAAAAGCTTGCATGCTTAAAAAGCAGTAGATAATTTATAATTGTATAATGAATTGGAATAAAATAGTAAGTAGAAAGAATTTAATTATGGAATTGAAAAATGCCAATTCTAATGGTTCCAATGTTGTAATAAACATTTTACACACTTCAATTTTTTATTTTATTTAAATACTAAAAATTGAATAAAACAAAGGAATGCAAAGTTTGTTTGCTGCAAACATAAACTCTTCTTAACATTTGACTCATTCATCAGAACATAATGGTTTAAGGCTTTCCAAAAAAAAAAAAAAAAAAAAAATATATATATATATATATATATATAACTCCATTAAATTAATTTCAAATTTATGATCAAGAATAAAGTGATTTTTTTATGCCCGCGAACTCCCCATTTATCCCAAAAAACTACGTATGAGGTTGTAATCCCTTATTTATAATTCTTCACGTTATGAAATTCAGTGCATATGAAAGGCATTATTTGCCCCCATCTTCTACTTCAATGTGAAATTGAAATTGAAGAAATCTACAGTCACACATACGTACCTCAAATTTATATATTGCCTCAAAATGCATGTTAGTCCTTTAGGGTTTCACTTGAATTAAAACCTCCACGTCCAGGGCTTTCCTTTAATTTTTTGGAACATAATCTATATATTATGCTAAGTTAGCATTTTCATATGTTTCATCAAATTTGTTTAATTGTAACTATACTAATTCACAATAGACATGTTAGAAGTGAGATGCAAAAAATAAAATAAAATATCACTTATGCATTGGAAGATTATAATGTTTAAACAAGAAGTCGTAAACAATACAAAAGTCATGTAGTCCTATTTTTAGAAGTCAAACCTAAAATATGGTTTCAAATAGAACTGAGGTTAAAGGATATATCTTTCAAATTCCAAATAATTTATAATTTCTAAGAAACTGCTCTTCACTTTTTCTAAATGAATTTCTAATGTGCTTTTCCCTTCAAATTTTAATGTAGTTAAAACTCATTCTTAGTAGCCCTTAGCACTTAAAAAAACATAGTTTGCAATGGACACCCTTGCACAAGTTCTTGAATAGAATTAATATAATCATTGAATATCAACATTGGACAGACATATAATGTCATCTTCTAAAATTTATAGAGATTTACAAAAAACCGACCATTATTCTCAAAATCTGGCGCAACATGAGTAGCCTTCAGAATTCTACTAATGTCCATCACTTCATATGATTGCATCCTGTGTTCACGCCATTTCAATATAGGACATTGTATTCTTCTGTCCAGTTCGACTTCATCATACATTCGTACCAAACACAAATCTCTTGAGACATTCCCATTCCCACCTTCTTGCATATTGCATTTGAATAGTAATCGAAGTTGTCCATAAGATGTTCTCTCTGGTTCATTATCACCGTCCATCTTGATTGAAACATTGCTGAACCACTCTTTTCCATGAAAGAGTGATGTCGCACGAGCAAACATTGGAGTCTTCTCACACCTTACACTTTGACTAGGACATAATGCCACTGATCGGTGTATTTGTAGTATCTGCAAAGAAAACAAGGCAAATTAAATATTTTATTAATCAATTAGTTAAATGTAAACAAATTGAAGTAGTACAAAGATGCAATTGATTTCTTAGAAACAGAGTGCTTCTAAGATAGTAAAAATACAGACCTCACCACCCACCAAATGATTTTGATTCATATATGCCTCCAAACATCTCTTCAAATTATTGACAATATTTGTTTGTAGAATTTGAAAGATGATTTGTTGCCTCTTCGATGGAATACCCCTAGCACTAGAGGTTGATGTCAAACTCATTTCTTCAACATAAAGATGTAGGACCCTCATGTTCAGATTCACTTGAAAGCCGGCAAGAATATGATTTCCTATCTCTAATGTCTGTAATTGAGAAACACAATGAGGTATACAGTTGATTGACCATGCCTATAGAAACATCTATGTACAAATTGTAACGTATTTCCACTTTAGAATACAGAAACAACAAAATAATCAATAATGTTCTCTGAAGATTTTGATTCAACATACCTTCTCCAATGTTGCATTCTTTCTACTGCAAGAAGAGTATTCCTCATTCTCTAATGCATTTTCTTGTAGTGCTTCCAACCTTCGATTATGCTTCACAATATGATCCAGAAAGTTTTTTTTGTTGCTGATCCGATATCCAATTTTCATTAAGGCCATGTGTAAATGTTCATACATGTTTGAACTATACTCTATAGGGGCTCCTGACCGGCATATTGAAGACGCATAGTGCTTCATATTATGCACTTTGACCAAATTAAAGCTTGACTTTTGCCATCTTGTTATATGAATTCTAAATAAATCAACAGTCCTGCAACATACATTTTGGTCGTCAAAAAGTTATATGGAAAATAAACCTTCTTTGTTCATAATTTAAAACATTACAGTCTTTGACAAACAAATACACATATGTACCTTCTCATGTAGTCATCCATTGTTGTTAACTTTTGTTTGTCAAATTCTTTTGTTCGGCAAGCTAATTCGTACCAGTGTAAAAAATTTACAGTAGCTTCAATAAAAAAATTGGGCATCACCCCCAACATGCAAAACACAACTACCTGCAAAAATAATCAAAACCATTATCACCTCCAAAGAACCATTACCTTCTACAGGCCCATAAAAGCAAAACAAAACTCTAATGAAAAGAAAAACCTTTCACAAATGCTATCTACAAAATACATTAGAAAATTTTAGTCACAATTATATATTTGTAGTTTCTAGACTTTCAATACTAGGAGTTTAAAATAAAGGAGGTGTTGCACTTGAAGTGACCTGCATGACCGCACGATGTTCAAAGGCGGCAAAATTTGCATTGGATGTGAAATAGCCACCCCTATCATTCCCAGGGACTCGAAATTGAAAAAATCGTGCTAAATCTTTGATTACTGAGAGCCTTCTATCCAATTCAGGTATGGGATTAATGTCAAGTCCTTTAGATATATCTTGCACAATGTCCATTAATGTCTTGAAGACACCCAAATCAGCTTGGTGCAACATATCAACATTGATGGCTAGATATGGATTGCCAAATTCGGTATCGCCTCTCGCAAAATCCCACAATGCACACTATTCATCAAGAGATATAATATAATATTAGTAGTTCCTATCAAAATTGCTCTACATATGTTCATTTCTATAAAAAAAATCAAACTTTATATTGCAAATTTATTTGAAATTTTACATTTAATACAAAAAACCATTAGACAAAGATTATAAATATCTTCACAACAAATTTGTTTTGAAAGAAAGAAGACATTCAAGGGCATATTTGTTAAACCAAGCCAAATTGTTGTCTCATATTATCTTTGACTTGAAAATTAAGTAAAGGTAATTATTCACTTCTGATTTTTTTTTATGAACTCTAATTTCATTGTGTTGGTTATTACACTCACAACACTCAAGGTTAATATGTTCATAAATTTGTCATTTGTAAGAATAAAAGTCTCAAGTACTAAGAATTAAGTCTTAAAAAATCCTTTCGCTCTCCATTAACAAATATGACCACAACTGTATAAAAGGTGACTACATAAATTAAGGTGCTCACTCTTACAACTAGAAATACATAATAATGGAGAATACATGAGAATGTTGCATGCCCACATTAATTAAAAAATGCAGACTAGTTTAAAATGAAAATGATAATTGATATGTCTATGAATTGGTGAAAATGGGCTCACCTGTACTGGATGCAGTGAATGCTCTTTGGAAAGTCTAGCCATTACTCTTGGGGGGTGCTTCAATAATTTCTTCAAAGATTGCTTTCATTGAAGATTGAGTGCGGTATATCACATTTTGTTCCCCAACATTCACTAATGCATTTGCTTCACACATGCACATGCTACATGGATGCTGACATCTATTTGTATCAAAAGTGCAAGTCACCTATTCACAAACTCACATATGTCAAATTCATTATTCGCTTCCAAATTCATTTTAATCACATCAAATACATACAATACTGTCAAAGAACCTAGATTATTTAAAATTGAATATGAATGTCTACATTTGAATTGTGCAAAGTTTTTTTTACCTTGCAAGACTCTTCATGGTCACACAGATATGCATATAGTCTAGGAAAAACTTGTCGTTCATAGCCAAAAGGATCGATCAACGTTATGCCACTGGCCAAGAAAGACAGAACATCAAATATTTAGTTCAAAAAAGCATTCATTGAACTCATGTTCATCAACCGTATTTAATTCAATACATTATTTCAGATATTTCTACATGAACTCTATGATAATTACCAGAGTAATTGTAAAGTGAGATTCACTTACTTGTGACTTGCATCCTTCAATGGTCTAAGAACATATGACAAACACTTTTGAAATAATTGCAAGCGTTGCAAGGAATTCTCTTCTTGGGTACTGGAAATAGGTAAAATTGCTAGTAAACAATGGCCTTCAGGGAGATACCTATCTTCACAGGCTATGTTTCCAATAGATAAATAAATTGGATGACCACTTATTTTTCTGTCATTTGATAATGAAGTTTTGTCACTATGAAAAATCAACGGTGCAACAATGCCATTGCCATGTTCTTCGTTCACATGTTCCTGCTTAAATTCAAAGACACAGTGACGTGCAATTAACACATATGATACATAATTTCTTGAAAATAATACAAGCACACACTCTGTACTTTCAAAACATTGGAAAATTCTTAGTACTCCAAATAACATAAATAATTAAATCTCAACATCTTCAATGAACACTATGAGCTTCTAGAAAAAAATACTTGCATTGAACTCCACCAATTGCTTGTTGCTGGTGTTGAATACTCTCTGCACTCTGAATCAGCAACTTCATATGTAGGCAAAAATGTGAAGTTCTCAGAAACCGAGGGTGAAGAAAACAATGACTCCAAAGCAATTATTGGTTCACGATACCGCAAAATGTGTCCATTGATATTTTCCTTTCTCCACCCATCTGCTTCATTATATAAAGATCTCTCATACTTTTCAATATCATAAGCTGATTTCACAGAGAGATCTTCTACTTTGAAACTTGGATGAAGTAACACTTCTTGGAACAATCTATTTAAAGCAGTGTTGCTCAATCCTTCTCCTCTTTTGATTGTTCTAGCCCAATTCACAAGAGTGAATGTTGAATCGTAACGGTAATTGGGACTTCTATTTTCAGGAATGAGTCCTAACTCAACATCAAAGACATCATCAACGGGCTCATCCAAATCAATTAGGATGGTTTCACGAGATGTATGAGCTTCATTAAAAATTTCAGCATGAAGAGATTCAGGTGACTGTGGATTCTCCATTACTCTTGATGTAGATCCATGCCCATAGTGCTGTGTTTGTTGTGCCCTTTTACTTCCTATACAAGTTTTTTGGTGGGTTGATAGGGCTCCTCTATGTCTAAATGGTCGGGCACCGCATAAATCACAATTGAAGTCCTCCATTATTAAGACTTCTCAATAGTGGTCACAATGTTCCAGCTAAATATAATGGCTGTGAAATCTATATGCTCTGTACCACAATCATAGTACCATGGTCAAGTACTCCGTTGGTGCACTTCGTATGTTCTGAGGGTGCTGATTAGCATATACACAGAGTACCTGTGAGAAACATGCAAACTATGTAGAGCATGCATAAATATTTCGGACTTAGTGTTCGAGAAAAATAGTATGTACTGGAGTTCCTAATTACAATACTTTGCACTTCAAATGACTATTTAAATCTATTGCACTCATCATTTACAATTCCACATTTTTCAAGCGGCATGTCAGTTCTTCCTAAATAGAGATAGGGATTGCATTCACAACATAATCGCTTGTAGAACAAAAAACCTTATACAAAAGAGAAGTAAGGTAGTGTGCTCTAAAAGCGTCCATCTTCTTCCAACCCACAGTCCGGGGAGATTTTTAGCTTAAACGACTAAAATCCTACAATTTCTCAGACCAAACGGTTGTTTGAAGCATTCTCTCGGCTAGGCCTTTATAAAATAGAGAATATTCTTTGATTTTCTTCTTAAATGATTGGTTTTTTTCCGAAGATTTTGAAATCCATTTGGAAATTCTCAAAATCAACTGGCTAGCTCGTAACTAAATGCTCGGTACTCCCCGTACATTGTTCCAACCGCTCCTATTTTTAGGTGGAGAATGGATATGGGGTCATCCTTAAATGGACTAGTGTAGCAATTGAATGTATCAAGGAAAAATTGTTTTTCTATTGCAAGAGCCAATCATTGTCTTCAATTTCCGGACATCTCTTTACAAGTTGCAAGTGGACAAATTTTGGAAGACCTATGGTCACAAACAGGTGTCTATGCCCTAAATCTCTGAAAATTCATAAGTAATTCAAAAATGCTTGAAAAAATACAAAACCACTTGTGTTAGGTTTCACATCTATTTTTCTTTCTCTGAAAAATGATCTAAAAATATTTTCGTCCATGAAAGCCTGTGAAAAAGGCGGACCAGCCCTTAAATGGTTGCTTTAATAGCATACTACCTTACAGTACATTTGTTTTCAAACTTACCAAATGCAAGTTACAGGTTCATCCACATGTATGAAACCATACCCATACAGGATCAACACATTAATTATAATTAATATAAACCCTTTAGGATTCACAATTTAAAAAAGGCAATCAATGTATGCTTTGAATTTGCAAATTCTGTTATCATAATACAAGTCTTCCCCACCCATTCCTTCACTCATAATTTTTTTGCTTCCTATCGGTTTCGGAACACTAAACTGGAACCATTTCAAGCATAGGCACAATACAAAAGATATGCAAGTATCGTATGGCACCATGTAGAATAAATCACGCTTACCTCAAATTTAGATTCATGAATGCCTTCAAGCGATGCAAAATAAAAAGCCACGCAGGGAAGCACTTATATTTCGTCATTAATAATTGTAATGGAAGTAATCACCTACAATAGAGGCATCTGCACAAGCAAGCAACAAGTACAAACTAGTAAGAAGAGTCCTACAAGAATTTAAATATATAGCTATCATACATTTAAACCTTCAGCATTTTTATGTCAATGACTACGAGTTTCTACTTATGGTAATCCTTAGAGGACAGACCTTCCACCACTAATTTGAAGCCTCATTGTCCACAGTTCAATTTGTTGTCACTCTGCAACTACTTATGAATGATTTTTTAAATTCTTTTTAAAGATGAAATTATATCTCTTCTTGCTTTCACTAATTTTTTAATTTTTTTTGTGGAAAGTTTATTTTCTTAAGACTTCTTGAAGAAAAAATGAAGAAAAATCATATCAAATATAAAATTATTTTAAAAACTTAAAAAAAAATTTCATCATGTTCATATATTATACTGTACAACATTATAGTGTTAAACCAATTTCTATGTCACTCTCTACTTAGAATTTCATAGACATTGGAAGCACATGCATAATTCCAATTACAATCAAATATTAACCCCTGAGCGCCCAATGCGTGTGTACTAAAATCCAAACCTCTGTGAATTCATTTCAATCAAACTATCACCTAACAAGAGATCCACGTAAACTAACCATACCGATTGGTAGTGGAAAGAAGTCCGAAGTTCCATGGAAAGGGACATGTCTTTTGACTGTACTATTGAAAAGATTATAATAGTCAAACAAATAAATCTTTAAATTTCAAGAGACATGATCCCGTCTTTGGGGCACTCAAGGGTTAAGTATACAATTTTTTTCTGAAATTCCAATTCCAATAATAACTACATTATATGTCCTTCTTTTTGTTTGTTGTGCTCAACATCTAGAAACATAAAGTCTGTTGCAAAATTTCATATGTAAAGCGTGGACCGATAACTATTCAGAAGACATTGAAATAGCAGTCAGTGACCTGTTCTTTTCACTAAATTCTCATTTCCATAAAGACTAACACTAGCTAAACTATAAATTCAAGTGTCTGCTTTTTGAAACCTAATGTGTGCAATTGAAGTTTTGAACCTAATGTGTACAATAGTTTTTCTAAAAAAATGAAGTCGCATTCTCAACTGGCCCTATGTAGAAGCAATTCTACACTGTAACAGTCACGCTTGTAGCTGTGAGAATTATTTGGGAAACTATAGGTCTCGTAATTTGCAGGAAGTCTGTAATACCATCTTGTTCACACATATGTTTGCACTCAATTTCTATGGAACGCTACTTTTGAGACCACCATGAACTACATCAATATGCATTCTACCTTGGCTTAATGCATCACCATGTCAAACACTATGTTCCAGGGCCTACAGTCATTAAGGTAGGTCGCTCTAAAAGCGACCTGCCTTTGAAAGCAACCTCTAATATAGAAATATATTTTACTTTCTTCAATGTACCAACATTTTCATTTCAAAGGGGGGCACTTTTAGAGACCATTTTGTTTCAACTTCAAAGTTTTGTAGCTAATTCCACAAAGGTCCAAAAAGTATGAGAGAGCATACATTATATATTTATATGCCACTTCAATTTCCCTTACCATGAAAATTTACTGAAAATTGTTCCGAGGAGTTTATCTTCTACGATAATGCAATCAGATTTGAAAAACTTTGTTTCAGAGCAGACTACTTCACTGTGACACCAATGAGCTTGTCTTGGAGGAACTGACAGCAACACTAACTAGCAAGCAAAGTCAGTTAGACCATGCCCAAGAGAAAACCTCTGCCACAGTCAAGTGTCCAAGAGGCAGCAGACCAGACTAAGCATAAAATGATGAGTGCTTCAAATGGAAATGCGACTACTCGTCCTAGTCCTTCTAGATATGACAGCAATACGTAACCCAATTCAAATGAAGAAAACAAAAAAGGCCATTCATTTAAAAAAAATATATGTCTGTACCTAGCTCGGTATCCCATTTCTTGCCACAAAGTCTCGATCGAGTTCACTTGATCGGTCACATGCCTCAGAAAAAAGTCGGCTTCTTCGTCATCAGTTGGTGATGCTACACGAAAGCAATGTGGATCTCCTGTTTTTTTCACTACAAAGAAGGTAAGTACATGAGCAACCTCATATATACTATTTTCAGGACTTTTATGTTGATTTTGAACTAAGGTAGGAGGTCCTAAAATGGAGCGGGTTCTAAAACCAATCAAGCTCTGGAAGTACATTTTGCAGTTTCCAATGTACAAGTGCTGTGCATTTGAGGAGGTGGTCGGTTTTAGAGCCCACAAAAATGCACTTTCCTGCAACTTCAGAAATTCATAACTAATTCCACAAAGCTTCAAAAAATATGAAACAACTTGGGTTAAATGCCAATTTCTCTTGCCTTTCAAGGAAAATTTACTGAAAAATATTTTAAGAAGTTCTACCCCCCAAAAGTCAGCTTCAGCTCTTAGATGAGCGGTTTATGGACCTCCTACCTTAGTCAGTTTGTGTTCACGACTGACTTGGCCCCTCCCTAAGCGCGCAAACACTAGCACGCACAGTCGACGGAGCTTTTGAGGCCGCGCCGGCATTTCATAAATATATTCCAATCTACGAAGTCTACAGTTGTTAGTTTGTTCCTCTATAGTCTCTTGTTCTGTGTAGCTACTCGCCTGCCTGCCTAATGTTTTCCCAAAAACTTGACCATGCATGCCATAGTCAGATTAATCTGCAAGGTCGAATGCCCTTACTACAATTTGAGGTGCTTGTCCAGACAACCGATCAGGCGTTTGGAAATTCAGCAGATTGCACGCCAAGTCAGAGAAGGATTTCCAGAAGATTACTCAAAAGCAGATCTTCCATGTTTGTACATCAACTAGCATTTGGAAATCCAATGTCATAGACCTATTGCACTAAAATCTGTTCAATTCACAGTGATGGGTTCACAGGCGCCTTCTTTTCAACTCCTGCTTCGGACAAAATTTGCTCAACACCAAGTAGACATGCATGACGACGACACCATCGACGAGGTGAGGACAAGGAAACGTTAGCAGGGAACTGAAGGGATTTCGGAAGGCAGTACAGTTGCAACAAAGTAGACGGACAGTCTGCAACCCAGCTACAGAAAGGAAGTGATCGAAATAACAGGAGTTCACAATTCACACCGAAGGCTGCTTTATTCAAACACTGAGCTCGCCCCCTGTCTCCTATATTGCACACGTCCTCAACGTTCATTTTGTACAGATAAGTTGTATCAAATGTGGAATTTAATCATTACTTCTTTTTGTATTGCTCTAGGTTCACTCCGCTATCCCGGCTTATACTGCTTTCTGTCGATCCGATTCTACTTAGACGCTCACTGTTGGCTCCTTGACATTATGGACTACATGGTGCGTAAAAAGTAAACACTGACACCACAATTCAGAGCAAAGAACATACCAAAATAATTTCCGAGGGCGTCTCCAAACTGCAGTTGAAGGCGATAATGATGAGAAGTCCCTTTATTCCTTGCATACACTGCTAGTTTCCTTCTCCATGTTTTGATAATTGTCTTTCCTTGGAAAAAGCCAAATCTGCAGTTGTATTAAGAACTATACATCGTCACCCATTCCTACCCAGCCAGCGAACCTAAAGAAAGACAAGAGATGACATGTACTAATCCGCAGCAACCAGCTCGGTGCGGCGCTAGCTGTAGTCTTATCGTGGATCACGGGAAAGGTGGCTACATGGCTTTTTAGCGGTCAAGAGCGTGAGATACTAAAAGTCCAGGACGGCGACAGTTGGTTCAACTTTCCTACATCAATGGAGTGAGGACGGTGGGCGGGGCCAGGGTCCTCTACAGTTGCACTGTTGCACAACTCAATTTTAGAAAGAGAACATAACTCGCATGGCGGCGGTGTTTGTTGTAGTGCCACATGGTACTTAGCAAACCGTCATTGACTCTTGCAGTGTTGAAGCACTACACGCGGGCCAACTTCTGCCGCTTAGGAAATTGAATCCTCAAGTTCTGAAACTCAGAGCTCTGAATTTGTACTGTGGCACTCCTTGTTCACGGTCACGACTGCTGGATAATCAAGTGGAGCTGGGTTGTGAGTTTTTCTGAGTGCTAGTGACTGAAACATGTCGTCCCAGAATGAAGATTATGTGTTGCAGCGTAGGGATTTTAATCCCACTCGCATACCAGGTCGTACTTCAAGTACACCCGCAAATCCTAATCTCGCATACCATCTCAAAATCAAACAACAGCACCTACTAATCCTTCGCCCTCGAATGGAGGACCTTCGAGAGCTTCTGAGCCTCCGCCATCGAATGTTGGACCTTCGAGAACTTTTGAGCCTCCGCCATCGAACATTGGACCTTCGAGAACTTCTGATCCACGAACTCATGGTAAGGAAATTGATGTTTCTCTCTATGCTGACAATTTGAATTAGTATTTGTATCTTTAAGTTATCTTGAAGCCCCACCATTCCTTGCTGCCTCCACATGCCCAGCAACAATAAACTCTTTTCACCACACGCAAAACTTCTACCTTATTTCTATAGAGGTGCACGGACACTTGCCTCACTGTCCGGACTCGAAGTTCTCGACTGTCGCTGAAATGATTCCATGTTTGGGTATTTGGGGTTGCGGTTACATGGTAAATAGTCTTCAATATTGTGCACGGTGATGGTCAATGTATCTTGCGGGTGAATGTGAACCTGCACTTCACGGAAGTTGGATCAATAGAAGTGATCTACTATACTGGGCTTAGGATTTCCGGAGATAGAGTAAAAAGGATTGTGAGAAACTGAAGAAGAAAGTGATTTCCCTCGACAATTACCCCCGTTGTGGATGCCCTACCAACCACACCACCGGCGTCTTGCAGTCATAGGCTGCACTCCACAGGCAGGTAATTGCTACTTACAGAACTTTTGGTGAACAAGTCTTGCTTGAAGGAGCATATTGGAACAGTGTACGACCTAAAGTCATTTAGTAAACTATTGTAAGTATGAATTGGCTAAATGTCAGACCACTGTTCTTTGAAAAGGAATGGGGTTGCCACTTGTAATACTCTTTAACCTTCCATGTTGAAATTGTAGAAGAGTTTCATACATTCCGATGAAAGTTTGATCTCAACACATTTGGCCCTTTCAGTACTATCCCCAAAATCAAATTAGTCAGGATACTCACAGTGGTGCAACTAGTATATTCAACCTTATTCCCAATTTTAGTAAATGGCCTGTTGTTTAGGTTTTAGCTGATGTGCGTTATGACTTCCAAAGAGAGTCTAAGCTGTACAGATGGCGATGGTGTTCGTAGAACCTTGAAACAGGGTAGTCCGAAATACTTTTGCATCCCAACAAGTTCAACACCGATGGCACTATGGCTCTGTCAACGAGGAGGTTCAGCAAGAATGTCAAGTATGTGGCCTATGAACTTCCGTAGAGTGGAAGCAACTGGATCACCGTCACAGTTATAATTATGCGTGTGATGGACCTAGTTGTGGAGCCGGACATGCTCTTTTAGGTAGGAATTCTCTCATTCCTTTTCATTTTTCAAGGTTTAGGGTCATATTGAGTTCAGCTGTTAATGTCATGATTGTGGAAGATGGACGTTGAAATATGCTGACTTGCGGTTGCATGATTGTGCCCGGCAGGTGAAATTCACGTCCACAGCCTGGACTCACAACCACAAGGGTTTCTTTCAAAACCGCTTTCCAGCGCCCAACTACGTCGTGCTTGATACCAAGTGAATTTTCTTACAAAGCAGATGCCATTAATCAGAAATTGTAGCATTGCGCCTTGTAGGTTTTGTAGGTGTACAACTGTACATGATCACAGTGGCTGCAGTAATTTTCTCAGTTGCAAGGACGTCAATTTGATGTTCACTGTTTTGATGATGTTGATGCAGGAAGAAAGGAAATATTGATGCTGGAACTGAGACTGACATTAACCTATTTCTTGAGCTTTACTACCACTTTCTTGGCACTGAGCAATGTGAGGATATGAGGATATCTTGTGCTGGAGGGAACCGCAGCATGGGTCTCGGTTATTTGACGCAGAAGTTTTTGAGGATGGCCAGGTTCGTCTGCAGAGCCTTCTGTTTATTGGAACAGCTTCGATGACTTCATTTCCTGTGCCAAATATTTGATTAGGGAGGACTATCGTACCCAGAGGTCACCTTCGGCACATGTTTGCCGAATAACTAATTAAAGTTCAGAAAGCAATTCTTCACTTTAAAATATAATTTCTTAAAAATTCGGCATTAAAATAAATAACATTGTATTTTCCGGCAGTCACCTTCCATAGATTCAAATGTCACCTTTGTCGTGAGTGGAAGAAGATGTATAGACAATGTCTTTATACAAGTGAGGTGGTAGAGGTGGAACAACCCATGTGGGATATGTAAATTTGGATTAGTAGAAGCTCAACCCCTCGTAACTAATTAATTCAAAAGCAAAAATTGTGCTCAATGTCAAAATTCAGACCTCATTTTGACATAGAGGAATAACTTTTTTAATAAAACTTTGAACTAATAAAAGTTGTTAAATCAACCCTTATTTCATCATCAAAAATCCTTTTGAGATTTTGAGTCTCCAGTAAAAAGTTATGGACAAAATTCAGAGAGGGGGTTAGAAGAGAAATTTTCTTTGACATTTTCAAACATCTTCTCTGAATTTTGTCCATAACTTTTGACTGGAGTCTTGAAATCTCAAATGGATTTTTGTAGATGAAATTAGGCTTAATTTATCAACTTTTCTTAGTTCAAAGTTTTTTGAAAAAAGTTACTCTAATATGCCAAAACGAGGTCTAAAGTTCTACATTAAACACAATTCCTGCGTTTTGACAATGATCTTCAAATTGTCCCATATCCTTTGAGGATTCATGAACTTCACTATAAAAGTGACCTCTCTACCCATCACTTAGTGGACATGTATTGGCATGTAGATGTCTTGGAACATTTTCTAGGATTTCGACTTTCTTAACAATGAATTTTTCATAAATTCGGCAAGTTAACTTGTTAATTTTCAAAATCATTCGGCTCAAAATTTTTTAATTATTTTCCGCCGAAGGTGACCTCTGGCTACGGTATACACAGTCCAAGAAGGTGTGCATAGAAGGTTCCAGTAACAACAGATTACTTTTGGTCGCATGCGCCAGTCAGGTTACAGTAATTACGGAACCAGACATCTGCTGCTTGAAAGCGAAAATGTTTTACTTGAAATTCTGCCGCAAGTGATCTTACTGATGACCATCTTTTGTTCTGTAGAGGTCTGATTTATGTCTTTGTGAGGCATGCATCAAGCAACGAATTCAAAGGGCTCTTCAATGCTTGCTATCTAGGCATATGGTGTGAAAGCTCAGCTTTATGTAAATTTGCTTTAAAAATCTCATAGTTGTTTGTTGTTTCTCTTGCAGAGGCCTTGAGGAAAAGAAATGGTTGGACCTCAAAGGAAATGGGTGGTGGAGAATGGGTGGTGGCGGAGGAAAACTGTGTGTGAAAACGTTGTACAGTTTAGTAATCCTTCGTATTGTATTAGTGCTCTAATCTTGTGTTGCTCTAATTATGTGCTTCTTTATTGTAGGAGAGAGCGGTGGGCATAATACTTTTAGGCGCATGATACGCTCATTGGAGATGCAAGTGCAAGATTTGAGGGACCAGAATGCTTTGTTGCAAAGTTTACTCCAGAAGAATACTTTTGATGATCCCAAACCTGAAGTTGCTAGGTGGGAATTGGTCAGAAGCCGCATGCCAACAATTGCAAAGCAATTACTATTGGACTTAGATCCTAAGAAAAATAGACCTTTTCCGAGGGAGGAGCATATGAAAGAGGCAATATTGGAGGCTTTCGATGTATCTGGTGGTGACACCCTCACTCAGAAGGTATTTGACAGAGTTTGGGTGGAGAGCATCAGAAAAAAGGTGAAGAAAATGATAACTAATAGACGTGGCAGGTTATCCACAATTACCCGCTTTCAGTTGTGGCGCCATTTAGGGGTTCCTAAACCACACGAGGGCACTGAAGAAGAACTTGAAGAATGGAAGCGAACGCTAATTCCATTATCTGAAGGTATGATCATGTACAACTACTACTAATTAATTTTTCAGTTTGGTTGTAGCATTTTAATGTAGTTGTAGTAATTAAAAACTTTTTTTAGGAATTGTTTTATTTTATTGGAGAAAATCCACTTATTTAATCACCAATGTCTAGAGTCTTTTTAATCTGATGATCAAAGACATAATGAAGTATTATCTTGCTCAATACTTTTTGACATCTGTCATAACCATATTAGTTTGCACCTTGAGAAGGACAAATAAGAATCATTACAAGTTTGAGTTTTGCCAAAGGTTGAAAATAGCCCACCATATTGGTAGGCTTTAGGGCGTTGAATTCAAGACATGCTTGGGATTCTAATGTTCAAGACAATGTTCAATTTTTTTTGGCACTGTATGTTATCAGTTGTTTCAAAGGAAATTAGTGATGGTATAAGAAATATTTGACTTATTTACTTTCTTTCTTTAATGTAGGCAACCGTTGGCGATGGAATGAGAATGATCCCTTCGGATCAGATGCTTTGTGCAGCACAATAGCACTTGTGAAGTTTGGTAGGAGGTATTCAGTGGGAGAGCCTCTCAAATTGACAGTCAAACAGTTGGCATGGTTTGCGTACGTGATGCATTTGGCTATGGATGGTGATCGGAATATGAAGGAAAGCGAGTTGAGGCTCCACAAAAAGGAAATCAAAGGTATGAAGAAATTCATCCTCGACAGTCGTCACTTGCTGAGAAAGATTCAAATAATTGTTCCAGAAGACACAGATCCGATACGAGAAGTGTTGGAGAAGACGTAGAGGATGATTAAGTGTTGTATATTGCAATATATTAGTCTTTTGGTATTTAATGTACAGGGTTATGAAATTGTGAAATCATGTGGGTACTTATGTGTTGTAGTGATTGGTTTTATTAATACAATGGTAGAAGTCATGTAGGCATTTATATATTGCAGTGATTGGTATTGTTAATACAATAGTAGAATAGCATTTCAGAGTATTTTGGTGCCTTTCACATAGTAATAGTGGGAACAGATCATGTTTTGGCATGCAACAATGGAGTTGTTCTAAAATATGAGATCAATTTCAAGTTCATAGTAGACTATGCAATAGGCAAGGAGTTGTGGAATTATTCTAAAATATGAGATGAAATTCCAAGTTTGTTGTAGACTATGCAATTATGTTTGCATATTTGGAAGTTCACTTGAGGAATTGAAGTATTGAATAAGTTATTTGAGTTGAAGAAGGGAAATATGTTTTAGTGTTCAAAAGAATACCGCATTATTGGTGTTTGTGAGCATTTTAGAGTTTATAAAGTAGTATTGTGAGGGTAAAAATTGAGCTCATTAATGCATTAGCTCTAAATTTGGGAGAATAGTCACATCAACTTGTTCTTCAACATTAGAAATACAGGTGTATGTGAATTATTGATTGTAATTTTCAAGCATTTGAAAATGTACATTTCTAAAGATGATATGTACCAATGGATCAAAAATTGCAATGAGAATAAATTGTGTACTCAAATTTGCATTCTTTCAACTGAAATGTAATGATTTTGTTTCTTTTGAAATCACCAATTATAAAATCACCATTTTGCAATAGCTTTGTATTAGCAGTATTGCAACAATAGTAGTATTGAACAAATTAATGAATGAAATATACATATTATGTAATACTGAAAGGAATTTTTAGTCGTACACTATTTTTGTCATTGCAGTACTAAAAAAAGATACAAATTGTATACTTTCACTTACAACAGACCAGTAAAATTCAGTACTGAAATTTTATGTAGCTATTAGCAATTCAATTCAATTTGGAAACCTGCTAAGCAATATTAAATTTGCATTGATGAAATATAGCATGCAATACTCTCCTCAAATGTACTACAGCAGTACAAATTCAGTATTGGACTGTTCAAACATTGACACAATATTAAAAAAGCACAACAACAGTACTGTTTGGGTCCGCCCTTTTTTCCTGATGTACCATTCACCCCAGCTCGTGATCAACGAACTTCATAACATTGAATTAGACAGACTAATAATATTAGCTGAATCGCTCAGGCCGGCCGGTCTGCAACTGAACTCTGTGCATGTGACGAATGAAAGCATCTTTTTTCAACTTCAAATGAGGCCGAGTCAATCTTAAATTCTTAAGAGTAATTCTCTATTGTATCCCACATTGATTTCCAACCTCCACGGCACATTTCCCGGAACGTGCAAGCCGCCGATGCACAGCGTCCGAGCACTTCATATCTCCACAGTCCTCACATTGGACGCTGCAAAGCCAGTGGCTCCACCACCTTCCTAATGATAGCTCTACCAACGCTACCATTCAGGTGATGCATCCCTGTTGGATTTTTCCATTTTTGTTTCTAGTTTTACTTTTGACACAAATGAAACAGAATTTCAGGTTTCTCCATTTTTGACTTCAGGAACCAACCGTTTATCTGTGCTTTTTCGATGTCGAGTCTTGCATGCCGTGGCAGTTGAAACAGATGAGTATTATTCCGGTACCAACTACCAAGTTAAAAACAAGGGGGCCTCTGTTGCTTTGAAGGTGCAATGCACAGGAATTCAGCCGAAGATGAGAAAAAGCAGTTAGCACTGTAACTCGGCAGTTCCTCAATCCAGCATTACAGTACTATTTTTTTTTTTTTTTCTTTGACTACATTGAATTACCTTAATTATCACTTGCTAATCGGAATGCAACAAGTCAGCTACGCAGCTACACTCATTTCTCCTAATGGAGAGAGTGGGTTCAGTGTCACACGATTTTGAATTAGTGCAGGTTGATATAATGTTACTGTATTGTGCCAATTTTCACAGAAACAAAAAAAATGTTGCGGTGACACTACTTTTCAAGGTGATGCTAAATTTCCCGCCTCACTATTAGGACAAATCATTGTAATTAACAAAGAACCGGCAATTAGTAGCAATGAGTTGTCCACCTAGTCTCGTCAAATTTGATGAAAATCGAGCTTAGAAAGTCCTGCTGGTTGATCCCAGATTGCAGATTTTTGGCCAACAAAAGCATAATATCCCGGGGATTAGAATCAATGAAACCATTGCTACTACTGTTAGTACACACTTGTCTGAATAGGTGGTAATTGTTGGAGCCCCTGTTGACCGTATTGTACGAGATATGTATGTGTGAAGTTGAGAACAATACTGCAAATTATGACTCTGTCTGGGACGCCAATTCACCATGGACAATACTGATCACTCTGGCGACGGAGATAGTGCCGTGAGGTGAGTGGCTCCCGTGATCACAGGGTGCATGGAATCTTCTCTTGAAGCCTTTATTTATGTGCTTTGGGTGGTGTCACCACTGTGAGTGGGATCCAAGCTTATTATTAGTTGTAGACAAAGAAGGTTTGGACTTTGGAGGTGTGCCAGGTTTGGTAGGGGATTTGGAGGAGCCCCCAGCCTCTTGGGGTTCCACTTGATGATAGCGTGGTTCATGGAAGCAAGTGTTCGGGGTGAGAATCGCTAGTTAGTTCATTGTTAGGGCGGACTTACATGCTGGTCCGGTTGGCAAAGTCCCACCTAATCTAACTAATAAAACAAAATACGAACAACCCATTGTCTTGTCAGGGTGGGCAACGGAAAACGAGGAGCTTCATTTTCAACTGATATCAGTGGACAACCCCATTGGTGGAGGCTTGTCAAGCTTGAGAGAATCTACTACATGTCGCATTTTCTTGTATCTTTCCCGCACCTATCGGGTCCACATGAAAGTGCATTCCTCATTTCCTCCTATAGTACACCCTGTTGCTCTTTGCCCACTGGGTGAGCATGTAAGAGCATCCCCATGCGTCTCGCAAAATGGAAGCCAATTTGCCAGCCAGTCAATCCAATTTGCAAGCCAGGGATGATGGGTCGCCCCACCCATAGCCTCTTAAGAGGCCATCGCCACCCAATCGACTACGTCCACATTCACGGATCAAGTCCTTGTTTGTTGGAAAGTGCAAAAGGTGCTTGTCTCATGCGGGTTGCAAGCCGCCCCTTGGCTTGCAAAAGAGCCCAGTTTTGCAAGTCATGGGCAACTTTTGGCTTGGCCTCTTAACAAGTTCATCCATTATGCAAGACAGGTGGGGCAATTTTGCAAGCCGGTGGCAACAAGTCATCCGTTTTACAAGACGGGTGGCCATGCTCTAAGGAGGCCTTTAGGACGGGCTTATATGCTGGCCCGATAGGCAAAGCTCCACCTAATTTAAGCAACAAGACAAAATACAAACAACCAATTCTCTTGCCGGGGTGGGCAATGGAAAAGGAGTAGCTCCTTTTTCAACAGATATTGATGGACAACCTCATTGGTGGAGGCTAGTCAATCTTGAGAGAATCTACTATGTGTTGATTTTTTGTTGAATTCCTCCCCACCCACCAGGTCTATATGAAAGTACAATTTACATTCATCTTGTAGCACCTTCTATTGCACTACGTCCACCAAGTGAGCATGTAAGGAGGCCCTTAGGACTGAGGGCCTCCTACCATGCAAGCTAGGCAAGCAAAAAAAGTACTAGAAGACAAGAAGACCCCACTAATTGTCTTATTGGCCTTGATGAGTGGAGAAGGAAAATTTCATGTTTTACCAAAATTGATGGACAACCCCATTGGTCAAGATTGGTCAATCTTGAGGGAATCAATAAGTGGAAAATTCTTACTTAATGTTTCCTACACCCACCAGATCCACATATTAATACAATTGTAAACTTGGATCATGTAGCTCCCCTGCAAACTTTGCCCCCCCGGCTTATATGGCAGAAGGCCCTTAGGACCTTGTGCCATGTTAGTCCAATGGACAAAGTGGCAAGAAGGGGTCCTAAAGTGGAAATATCAATTGCACTTTTTGTGGAGTTGTGGACCCGATGAATGGAAGAAGGATGTGGATATATATAAGATTCTCTCAAGATTAACTAGCCTCTGTCAATGTAAATATAGGTTGAAAATTAAGTTGTTCTTTTTTTGTTGCATACTCTGATAAGACAATCAATTGAGCCAATTTTGTCTTACTACTTGGATTAGGCATAGAGCTACCTATTGGATCAACGTGTAAGTGCATAGCCGTTGGATATGAAGAATAAAATGCTTGCAAATTGAAAACATTGACAAAAAACGATAAAAAATCTTCAAATTTTTTATAATTATATTTGGAGTAAAATCATATTCGGTTACTTCAAAAACTAATTCAATGTAGGAATTATAAAGAAATAGCTAGTAAAATTCATAAAATATCCTAAATGTTGGTTCTAAAAGCTTTGGATTTTATTTTATTTTTTTGACATAATTGAAGTTTATTCCAAATTTCCAATGGCAAAAAAAATCAACCACGTACAACATCACCTAGAGATGAAACCAACAGGTGGGGATAGGGATGGACGGTTGTAAACTATAAGGGCAATTTTTCATCCTCTTGACCTTCATCTCATCTAAAGCAAATAGGTTTAAGTCGTAAAGGATATTCCATGATCCCTTTAGATCAAACTTCATTTTTCAAAATTAAACCACACCTTTCAAAAAATGGATATTTTTCTTCTCTATCTACATATACTAAATTTATCTTTATCTTTTAATAGTCAAAAATATTAAAATAAAACTTATGTGATTTTTTTAAAGCAATCTCTTTATACAATTCATAGTGGTTACAAAAATGCTTAAAATAATATGAAATTTTTAGCAAAAAAGAAGGTGATAGTGATAAACACCATGTATAATTAATGTACTCTTTAAGCTCACACTAAGAAAAGTTCAATAGAAGAGTTCAAAATTGGTGTATTATAAGCTTTCAAGATGCTACCTTCAAAGTGTGACAAAATTATAAGTTTAATAATTTTAAAAAACAAAATGATAAAGAATATAAAATATATAATTAGAACTATATTTTTTTAGTCAAGCTCCAATACATTTAAAATCAAAAACTATGTAAAAATTTAAGTTTGACCCTAAAACCATACCCCTCAAGTATGTTTGTCCTTTAATCCCTTGAGGCCCAACAACTTTTTGACAATGGAGATTTTCAATGAATTATCTTATTTGATATTTTTTTACACATAGATGTGCTTGAGATTTTAATTTTAATTTTAACTGTACAAAATTAAAGACTATTTTGTCTAGTATGCATAGAATAAATTGTGGAAAATATTCACCATTGGATTTTTAAATTATGACAATTTTGGATGATAAACTTTATAAGCAAAAAATGAAACTTTGGGAAATGAAAAATTATAAGAAGATGAATAATTCTTTTATACCCCCCCAAATAAATTATATTAGAATCTTAGGCAAATGTAATATTTTTAAATTAAAAAAATAGAGAACTTTTTTTCTCTCTCAAATGTATATTCATTTTCAAACAAAAAGAATAGAAAGTCAAAATTGACCAAATTTGATCCTATTAAATTTTATAAAAAAATTATATGTGCACCGACTTTTGAAGTTTAATAGTTAATATTATTCGCATATTGTTTGGAGCATCTTCAAAAATTTGGAATCCTTCTAATTATTTTGTATTTTTAATCACACCAAATTGAACCTTGTATTTTTTAAATTGCTAAAAATACAAATTGAAAAAAAACCTAGTTTGTTTATACAAATGAAAGACTAGAAATGTCCAAAAAAATGATTTTTTCCATCCCTACTATTCCTTTGTTGAAAAAACATTATGTTTTGTTTCTTCTTTTTCTTCTATTAGACTACATTTCTTAAATAAAATTTTAAATACTTCATACATTAAAATTTTGAAATCTGAAAATGCAACAAATATGTCTACTTGTTATTCTATTAGATCCTAGTTTACAAAATATTGAGATTGATTTTATCCTATCGAGAATTTGCCATTGAAAATTTGAAGAAGATACAATATGTCATCTTGATCTTTGAGGGATTAACCCCTAAATGCCCAAGGCATGTTCTGAGCATCTTGAAATTTGCTCAAAATTGAACAAAAAGACAACATTTTGATAAGTTGTATCTTTTTTTTTTAATTGTAACCATACAAATTCAAACTAGACATGTTAGAGATCTCATAGGAAAAAAAAATACAACAATATCACATATGGAGTAAAAGATTATAATGTTTGCCCATGAAGGTGTTAAAACTGCAAAAGTGATGTGAAGTCTTTTAGTCCTCTTTTCACAAGTCAAATCTAAAAAGTTGGTGACCAAAAAAATATGAGGTTAAAGGGCCTAACATGTATAACCCCATTCAATAAATGGCTTCTTAAAATCTCTTTTACAATTTTTTTGAAAGAATTTTGAATGTGATTTTTTCTCCAAGATCTTGTGTATTTGAGACTCATTTTCAAGAGCTCTCAACACTACGAGAAGTCAAGATTGCAATGGGTACCCTTGCACAAAATCTTGAATAGAAAAATCACTATAATTTATTTTCAAGATTAGATTTTTGATGCTAAATTAGACTTCAAGAAGAAATTTTCAAAAATAAAAAATACTAAAAATAGAAAATTAGTCAGGTTTTATTTAACTTCAAAATTTTGCAAACACCAGATTTGGGTGCCTTGGGCATTTAGGGGTTAAGGGTTAATTGGTCCAATTATGATCAAATTGTGCCAACACTTCAGCTTGGGTGGTGAGGTCTTTTTTGATCCTACTATAATACTTTTGTGAGGATTTAAAAAAAAAAATATGAAACCAAGAGTACCAAGCAAGATATAAAAGAGAACTTTGGATTTATTTATTCGGTACACTTTGAAGCTTTGGATTTTTATTGCAATTTTTATTACAATTTGTTGCATTGGCTACTGTGACTCAAATTCTTTATCCACTAAAAAGTAGAGGTAGTTCTGCCTTGCCTCTTTCCACTTAACCCCTAAAACCCCGAGGGTGTTTTCTGCCAAAAAACACTCAAAACTACCACTTCTGTTGTATTCACTTAAGAAAACCAATTTATTTTTGTTTTTTTGGGAATTTAACCATAGGATCTTGTATTTAACTTGTTTGAGATCATGTAGTAAAAATTTCATCAAATTTGACCGTACGGATTGGAAGATATTAGCATTCAAAGTTGAACAAAAAGTTTTTTTCCAAGAAGATGCTTAAATTGCCCAAAAAACTAAGATTGTCCATAACTTTCTCATCCCTAGTCCAAATAGAATGAATCAAAGCTTCACGTATAGGTAAAAACATAATATTTTAGAAAAAAAACTAAAAAAAAAACTATTTTGACTTTTTGTAATTTTTTTTGAGCTGCCCGCCGATCTCCATTTCTTGCTCATTGTGCCATAACTTTTTCATCTGGCATCCGATTGAAACAAAAATTATATATCCACAAAGCTCTTGCAAAGCTACAAAACCTCAAAATCTCAAAAAAATTCACTTCAAATTGAGACAATAGTAACCTACCCGGACCCAAATTGTCCCCTGAGGGGACAAGCGGAGTTTTAGGGGTTAAAAAAACCTTAGCCGTCTAATTTCACTACAACCCCCCTTCCTCCAATGTCATTGATTCAATATAGGAAAAGTGGTAAAAATACATCT
>OX579636.1:36727763-36844289 GCA_951230915.1 Antitrichia curtipendula
TATTGACAATTATTTTTATATGTGAATGATTATTTTGTTAATAGGAACCAAAATTTTACAAAGCTGATTGTTTTCTAAACAAGACTCATTCAGCTAACCATTGTTATTGGTTGAAAAACTATTTTTCATTGCCTCTAGTGCTTCTTGCGTGGCCAACCACTCTAAAGATATCCACATGTCAAGAAGGCTTTGAGAGTTCACTTGCATTAATAAAGGCACCGCAGGCTTTGCTTGGTTGCTTGGATTTGCTTCACGGAATCTCGGAGTTGGAAAGATATTTACAGCCTCAAAGTAACAGCCTTTGTAGTGATCTATTGATAATGCTTATATATGGATCTACAATTGTAGTTGATCATAAGTCTTTTGACTATCAATAGTCTCGAACAATTGTTTGGTGAAGAATAATTATAGCCAAAGGCAAAGATTTGCCTCTTATGGATTTTAAGGGAAGAGATCCATTATGTAGGAGGCAAGGGCTATGAAATGCACTAGATGAATCCAATTAGGCCTTCTTTTTATGATCCCCCTATGGAATCTGATTTTAGATTTTTGTTTTGGAAATGATGATGTCTAGGTGTAGTCAGCGATGGAATTCCATTGTTGAAGCAAAGATCTTAGCATTCATATAGAGTTTTATGTGCGGGGTAATTTGAATATGCGAAATTAGTGACTAGGAATGCAATCTACTTGGTGTAGAGGCTATTTGCTTCAAAGGGAATGACAAGCAAATAAGGATCCTAATTGGTCCTCAACTTGACAGACTATCCATGACTCCTTTCACATTCCCCTTTAAGAAGTCAATGGCCGTCGAAGCAACATCCATGATGGAACATAGCAATGAGAGCACGTAAAGCCTCAAATAAGAGGGCAACAAATAACTCCCTCTGAGAGCAACACCTCTTGTTTAGACAATAAGCTTTTCATTAGTAGATGCTTCTGACAAAGCAAGTGTAGAATGGATCCTCCAACCTAAAGGAATAAGAAAATACAAAAGAATTCCACACATTATCTTTGATCCAAGGATAACTAAACAAAAAATAAGACGTCACACCAGTTTGATAAGACATTAGGCAATATTTCGAAAGAAAGATCCAAAAGTTGAAATCAAAACTCAAAATTTGAATATTACAAATGAATGAAATGTTTATATTTACACTATGTGCAATGAATTTCATGATTGACCGCGACACAAAAAAAACTACTTTCTACACTTTTCAAGATCAATCATTAAATTCAACCTCAACAGTACGTAATGTGATCCAAGGTTCTTGATAGATTCTTTCAATCCGTCCAAAAAAGATCAACTCTATATGATTAAGCCACCATAAGGGGAGTGCCAATCCGATTTGCCTCTATATACTCTTGTAAGCAATCCAATTGACAACCCTCATGCAGTTGCTTAAGCCATGGAGCAAGGCTTCCTATTAGGAAGTTGTGTCCTACAGGGTTGACGAATTCAACGTCCGTCTCAAAATTGCGTTCGAACACAGTGGACCTCAACGTCTGGCATCCGATCTAGCATTCGGCTTGGCGACGGGCAGACAGACGTTGAGGTCCGCTTGTCACGGAACATCTAGGGACCTCGTGTCCGCTGACGCTAGACGTCCGGACAACTTTGGTGTTCCATGCTTAAATCGATTCAAAGTCTTGAAGAATATTGCATTCCCATTTTCATTGCAAATATTCTTTTCTTGAAAATCATCAATGAGAGTAGTGTTGTCTTTACTAAAAGACGTGTGCTCATTCAGATCAAAGAATAACATTAGATGAGTTTCAGCCCTTGGAGAGGATTGCGAGTTTCTTAGGGTTCCTAGTCCCCGGAACTGCGTCGTAGCAGTTGCCTGATGTGGCAAAGCGACTGCCATGTCATATTATTTTTTTAAATTTTCAAATATATATTTATTTTCATCTTTTTTTTCAATTTAAGATTAAAACTTCTTTTCTTTTCTTTTTTCGAGTTTTTTTCTCATACTGGCATTCTTTAACAACTGTTGAAGGAACAACGCCAGGAATGGGCTTGAAATGGCTCTCCCAGCCCCCCAAATTTCATTTGATGGTGGTTTGTAAGAACTTTAAGAATTAGAGGCTTGACTTGGTTTCCAAATTGAAGAAGGAATTTTTCTTGAGAGGTTTTAATCGTCCTGCATTTGTCGTGTCCTAGAATGTTGAAAGGCAATCTAGAATCGTAGAAGAGGAATTATGCAATGGGCTCTACCATTTTCTTCAACATAGAGTTCCAAACTACGATGTAATTAGTGATCTTGGAAACTTCAACAAGAATGAGGAACCGGTTGGAAAATTTATTGTCCTTGACTTTGTATGCCTTGACATCCCTAACGGACAACCTAGCCACGCACTAACAAAGTCTTTTGTTCAAATTGAATACGACGTTCAAATACTTTGATCTATCGCGATTTGGTAACTAACAAGGACACACTTCGTGGCAATTGTCTCCACGGCCTCCAATACTTCCTAATCAATGTAGAACAGAAGAGAGATGTAGTTACTTGTTTAAATGCAGAATCAAGAGAGTCATAAAGCAATGAAAAGTAGTGAATTCTACTAAGCAAGTGCAAAAATCCTCCGTTAAAGTGATTGTTTGAGTGTCAATGGACGGTGCACACTTCTAAAATATTTTGACTTAGCAAAAAACATGAAAAATGTCAATTTATTAGACACAAATCCATTTAATATATGTCACATATATTTATTTCAAAATAATTTATGATACATCCAACAAAATGTTTTGTTGATCACTAGCCGGTTTTATACAAGTGCCAATTACACTTTGTTCCAAAATCTATACTATGCTAGAAAACACAATCATAGATGGGCAATCCATTGATGCCACACAATTAGAGACTAGCCACTCTCTCTTGTCAACCAAAATGAATAGACATAAGAGTCTTCTACTAGGAAATGACACTATGATAGAAATCAAAACAAACATCCATTACATGGCATTTTGTGGACTCAATTATACTTAAAAGGGTCAAAAGTTTGAGGAGAGTATACCTTACATGTCTCATTTGCAAGCAAGATGTCAACATCTACCACCAACACATCGAAGGGCCTTCCATCCAACTCCATGTTCATGGAGTTGTCCTTTTTGTCTTTCCCATAGTCAAGAGTCTCTTCTTCAACGTCCAAGTTCTAGGATTCAACAAGAGCCTCGTGAATTGGTGAGGCATTCAAAGGAAAGACAATTGTTACATTGATTGCACCTTCTTGAGTCTCAAGAATTGTCTCCAATTACGTTAGCAAGTAAGTCAACTTATCCAACATACCTTGCAGAATGCTAAGCTGTAATCTAGAAACTCAAAAACCCTTGGCCTACTTAGCCATAATTTTTGGACAAGTATGCATGTAAGCATGTTGTGTCAAAAATCCACTAGGGTATGGCCATTGTCGCCACACTCCCAACTTCCTATGACCACGTTGCCCATGACTGCAAGTGCCATCCATCCACAAAGTTGGTGTGTACTTGGACATTGATTCTTCGCCGCTACAAACTTTCCTCTGCCTTGTGCACTGAAGAACTAAAGTCGCACTCACAATATTTCTTCATTTAAAAACCATAACCCCACTCTGTCACTCAGAAGAATGCTCTCTCAATTCCCCACGACACGCTCAAATAAGAAGCCTACGACTCCAAGTGCCTATCGCACCTACAACAAGCTCTCAACATGATGATGAGAGGTCATTTTTGTCGAATGCAATTTAGTCATAACATACAAGTTTCACATGGTACCAAGGATGCGTCATTCAAATGCAATGTCACAAATGAAGGACATACACGACCCTTTGTTGTGTATGATTCCAATTTGTTGATGGAAAAAGTACCCAATTTTGCGTCAAGTTGGTTTGATCAAACTGCATGACTAAACCACTCATTCAATTTGAAGAAAATTTTCCACAGAGGAGTATTTTTCACATGATGTCCAAAATTACACAAGCAACAACCACTTTCTGAATCTACAGTCACTCAAAGGTTAAAGTGGGAGCCGAACATGTATTTATTATGTAGTCTCTTGGAATATGCACCAAGGATTGAGCACTCTGTAATTATGTAAAAGAGTGCTCAATGCAAGACTTATTGTGATGAGCCATGATCAATTTCTTGTCAAGAATTTAGGAGGCATCATATCTATGAGTGGACTTGTGAAAATGAAAAAAAATAAGCAAAAAATAGACAAAAACAATTTACACAATGTCAGTGTCAAAAGACTATATTCAATTCCTTCAATTTCTGAAGATCCTGAGTGAAATCAAGGGGTTGTAAATTTTTTTGTAGACTTCATCCTTAATTTCTTGTAATTTTCTCTTGAGTTTGAAAAATAAAAAATTGAAGAAAAGCAAAGATGGACTTTCCCCGTGAATCATGTAAATCATGTCCCCCAAAGTGTCATCAAATTTTTCCCATCTATAACTGTGTGATTAGTGAATTGTTGATTTTTTTAGATTTTGGTTTTAAAACCGAACTATGTGACGGTTTTGGTAGCCTAGGGAGTTCCACTTTGAAAATTCATAAAAATTATATGCCTTATCCAAAAGTTTCAATTTAAAAATAAATAAATTCATCATTTACAATTGCTAATATTAGCAAAAATATTTCATTTAAAAAAAAGAGGTGCATCCAACATTATTAAAATGCTTATTTTGATGATTCCAGGTGTTTCCATCCTATTTTATGGTTGTGCTAAGTCCCCTAACTTTCAATGGCGAAGCCACTATTCCTTGAAAAGGAACATCATTACATGTTATTCAATCCCTGTGGAGGGCTGCGAGTTTCCCAGGGTTCCCAGACTCTGGAACTGCGCCACAGCAGCTGCGTGACGTGGCCAAGTGACTGCTACATCATACAAAAAATAAAAAATAAAAATAAAAAAAGAAATTCTGACAACGGCCGTTCTTTTGCTGCCGGGGAAACTGTGTCGGGAACAGGCCCGAAACGGCCCTCCAGACCCCCCAAAATCATCTAAATCTTATTAATTATTCCTTCGTAAGGACCCCCACATGCACCCACTGATTGCTCACTAAGAACATGACTATCCTTATTTGCCAAACTTGGCAAGCTCAAATTGGATACATTCAGCATGTGAACTTGCAAAGATTAAGGACCCCAGACAACACATGTCTCATGAGGAAGACTCACTCAGCATTTGCTTCAACTGCACTACAGACATTGCCCATTCCAGACTCTGGTACATAATCAACAAATTTCTGCCACTGCTCTATGCACCTGCACACATCAAATATTGAGATTCGGTACCCAGTACATCAGTTCCTGAACATGTCTGCAGGTTGGGTTTTCACCCATGGAATCTTTTTAATATGACACTGGAGCAATTTGTGACACCCAACACCTCTCCCATCATTAGAGTGAGCAGATGGGTCTTATACATGCTTCTATTCTCCTCATCTAATCACTAGAAATATAACAGACTTTAGCCATTATGGCACTGCATCCGTTCTACTTACAGATGCAAAAGATATTGCAAGTGACAAAGACGTACTGTTCCTGTGCAACCATGTGCATTTTTGCTTACTTCAAAATCTGTCTTCCATTCCTAAACCTTCATCTCAGTGGACACCCAGACATCAGGGCATCATGACAGGGTCAGCACATCATGGCCTCTACTTCAAGGTGGGCAAAGGGTCCCTAAAGAATGTCATGGAGGTCATCACAGCATGATGTTGCAGATATACCTGAATTAAATAGAACTTACAGACCATGGAATTACTTTCATAAGCTTAATAGCAAAATCCCACCCACCTGTCCCTCAAGATTTAGTCGTTGCCTGTATCTGTGCCAGCGCTAAAAATGACTAGTCATATTTCTCCTCCATGGCAGTTCAGTGCATTCCGCATTCCTGATATCAGATACGTTCAATCCTCTTCTCTGGTTTTTAGTCCAGAAGTTTACTCAAATATTGCAAGATTACAGGAGCGCTGTCAATCCAGCACCGTTCTTCTGCGGTCGATCATGGTGAGCATGAGGTGATACTCGCCTGATGCCTGAACATCAGGTCATGGACCCAAACAATGGGGATCACGACATGAATTACAGCACCCTCCAAACAAGCAAAGTCGTCTGTTATCTACCATCGCTACTGAGAAGAATAGGCACGGAATCAGATCCAGTGGGAGCACTTTGCTGCGACACAGACAGAAGGAAATTTTTTTCGTTAAACTAGAATCCTATAATTACAGAATCTAGTTAGCGGGTAAAACCCATGCAGAACGATCCAATGACAACTGATCAGATATGTAATCTTTGAAAGAATATGGATGTCCTCATTAATCAGATACTGAGACATTCTGAGACTAAGAATTCCTGTAGGTTCCTACATATCTTAATATCCTAATATCATCTTGGCAACCTAATATGACCATGACATACATGCAAAGGTGAGCAAAACTTAAAATGTAATAAAAGTAAAGAATTATTACGTGCTCCCTAATGCTGATATGACCACAATCTATGCCAATGACATAATCATGCTGATTCCAGAGAGTTTTACACTAAAACTTGACAAAATGCACCATTCCCAACCAGACGACATTGAGGCTCATCTGTCTATGCTTGGAGCTTTGAACAAACAGCCTTGCAGCGAGCTGAGTCCCATGCCCCGGTCTTTCAATCTCCTTCCATGCAAGCACAAAGGAATTCTTCAATGCTCAGAGAGAAGCCTTGCCTCTGAATCTTCAGTCTCCACAGGTGATGCGGAGCCCGAATCATCAGCCACTGGCAAGACATCCGCCTTTGAAGGCGGATCCATATACTCCAGCCATCCGTTGGCCTTGAGGTACTTTAGAAGCGGATAGGTCAGGAAACCAAGAACTAAGAGTCCAACGCTTACGACGACGGTTTTCCACGAAGCATAACACATCACCAGAAGCAAAAGTGCTGTCGCCGGTACTGACATCAAAGTGACACCGAAAGTGCCAAGTGGTACTCGGTAGGGCCGCACTAACTCCGGTTGCGCCCATCGCAACCACACGAAGGCAGCGAACTCCAGAAGCATGCCGATGCAATACAAAAAGTTGAGAAACTCCACAATCTCTTGAAAGCTCATCCAGGAGAGGAAAATCACTCCTGAAGCCGAAAAGAGAATTCCAAGGATCGGCGTCCCGTACTTGGACCGCTTGGCGAACACCTTGGGCAACATTCCCATCTCTCCCATTCCCAAAAGCTGAAACGAGTCACTACTCATTTCCGCTTCAAACAAGCCCATGTTGGACAACAGAGCCGCCGCTTCAATCCACCACTTGAGGAACGAACCCCCAATCGCTAGTGCCACATCTGCGAAGTATCCATCCTCCCACTTGGCATCGTCTCCCTTCAAGGCTCCAGTCCCCGCCAGCAAAGGCACCACATAACTCACAATCACTAACAAAACGGCCCACATAAGAGCCTTCGGAAAAGTCTCCTGCGGCTTATCCACTTCCCCTGCCAACGTGCTCGCGCTGTCCCAATAATTCAAGTTCCAGAACAGCGTGTTGAAATAAGTTCGCCAGTTCACTTTGCTGAAGTTCACCGCCGTCCATCTCCTTGGACGAATCTTCGGAACCGACATCAACGCCAGAACGAGAAATGGCAAAAGAGAGAATCCCGTGAGAAACACCGCCGTGATGCCCACAATCGTCAATCCTCTGTAATTGAGATAAGTTAGCAAGAAGGTGATCACCAGCAGGGCGACCAAACGCGTAGGTCCATCAGCAAACACAGGCACGGCGCGCTTGAAATAGTCCAGAAACAGAACAGGGTACAAGGCGTTGTCTGCAACGCCGCTAATCCACTTGCACCACCCCTCCTGGAAGCCCCAAAACTCACCAAACGCAGCGCTGATCCACAACACGTATCCTCCATTCTCGGGAAACGCAGTGGCGAGCTCCGCTGTTATCAGAGCCTCAGGGATGCTCCAAATGAAGGGGAACACCAAGAAGCCGACGATGGCGAGCAGAGGGCCGCCGGCTTGAACGCTATCCTCCACCCCAAAGGGACCGCCGGAGACTTCGTAGAAGATGAGGGCAACAAGAGGCAACAAGCCTAGCTTTGGACCATTCTTCTTCCCGTGGGGGTCACTGATGAACAACTTGGGAGTTGAGGGAGACTCGGACCTCACCTCCCGCAAAGTAGGAGGCGACTCCCCCATTGAAAGTCTACAATTATGGATGCCGCATGGGGGGGATGCAGAGCGAGACCCGAGCTCCACCCCCTCTACTTCACTCTCCGTAGTAGCGCTACCAATCCCTCATGGCGCCCTCTTCACGCAGTTGGAGCCTTCTAGATGCGTAACCTAAACAGAACATCGCAAGCAGAACATCCCAAGCATAAAATCCCAAGGCCATTAGACATGCAACCCACACTGGTAGTAGTACGATCATATCATGGTCTCTGTAGCTTCCCAAACCCTCACCCTCACCCCTTCTCTCTCCGGAGACAAAGGACTCCTGCAACATGCGTCCACGGCGGTCGCTGAATGCGAACCCTAAACCCGCATCACGGACTTCAAAACTCCCTCAAAGCAAGAGCACATCGACAAGGAAAGCCAAAGATGGAAACCCCCAGTCCTCGACCATTCCACGATCGTGTCATGCAGCCTAAACTCCATCTACAAACCCAACAACAACAAAATCCAAATACAGACAAGGTTGAGGTCCTCACCAGCAATCGACCACAAGATCCCCGAATTCAAAATATCACCCACGGAATGTGCGATCGAACCCCTGCCAACAGAACGAAAGTCGCATCCGTCAATACACAACAAACCCAGGAATTTAAAACGCAAACAACAGAACCAGGACCACAATTTCCGGGGTGCTCACCACCCAATCGACCAGAAGAACGCAGAATTTTCAAAATCCCCACCCACGGATTTCTCGATCGGACACCAGAAATTGTTACAAAAAGTCGCGTAACGGGATCCGGTTGGTGCGGTGTTGCAACGGGAGAGGACAGGAACATGGATTTATTTGCATGAAACCCTAAAGAGTAAGTTAAAACAGACTCTATCGAATCTGAAGAAGAATACGGAGTGATGAGATTCACGAGCAGGAGGTAAAGATACTTTCCAGGGAAGCGAAGAATCTCGGCTGCACGTGATTATGATTACCTTACGTGAGGCTGGCGAGATCTGGAAGAAGAGGACGGCCGCCACGAGGGCTGTGTTGCTGCGAAGAGCAAAAGCTTTCGGTCCTGACCACGAAAAAGAAAAAGGGAAGGGAAAACAGAAAAAAGGTTTAGTCCCACCCAAAAAGCCCACGAAAAGCCTGCTTCACGGGCAGTCCGACGTGGAAAGCAAATGGGATAGCTCGGGGGACAAAAGTGGAAGTGTCCCGGGATTGGTGGTTGGCCTCACGGGAGTCACAACTAGCCAGGGAGGATTGACCCCTGTATTGCTCCATGCCCCCATCCAAGGGTAAATGTAAAAATTGTCTCCTATTTTGTGCCGCTTAAATTTTGTATTTCTTCATGCCTCCTAGGCAATATGAAGCCTCTTATTGCACATATGAATTCAATATTTGAAAATTTTATCATGTACAACAAATAAAAAATTCCAGTGTTTTATGTAGGGGTAAAACACAGGGCAATACAGAGTCAATCTTCCTTGGCCCTCACTACTATGCTCTGCCCTGGGCCTACAATTAGTCTGGTCAAAAGTTGGTCTTGTTTGTTTGTTTGTTTGTTTGTGTGCTCCCTTGACAAGACGCTTGTGGATAGTTGTACCTTTTTGTTATTGGCAATGAAATTTTGTTTTATTTGTTTCAAAAAGAAGAAGTGGAAGGCTGACATCTGCACATTCCACATGCAAATTTATTACATGGTATTCCAATTGTAGAATACTTATTGATATACCAAAAATAGTTCAATTCATTAAATTTCACTTTCAATGACGTAGCACGCTCTACACTTACTATGAGAACCAACCTTTTAACACGTGTGGGTGCTTATGTAAACCACCAAAATGGAATAGACTTACCGTAGGGTCCTGAGATGCATTCTTCTTTGTCATCTTGGACATTGACATCGATTGATCACAAAGTCCACGAATAAATAAATAGAGATTTGAGAGCCTCCACTAACCACATATGATTGGGTGCCACACAAAAGTACATCTCTATTCAACTTAATCCCAAAAGGACCAAACACCGTTTTTTGGCAATACAGTGATTTTGGGCAGCTCACTATGAGCGGAGTTTTTATTTTCTTTAAAAATTTCACACCACATGAGCCCAAGGAGTAGCTTTAAGGTCCAAAAAATTCATAGCTTTTAACTACATGGTTAAAAAGTTATTAGGAACTCTAGTTTGCGGGTAGGAATGGAATCCAAAGACTCCATACCTATCCACATACTAGAATTCCTCATAACTTTCATCTCATTAATCAAAATGGAATGATTCAAATTTTTCTCAAGTGTAAATAAACCTTTAGATCCAATTTCAATTTTTTATTTAAAAAAAAAGTGATTTTTAAAGAAGTTTTTTGAGCTGCTCGGATTGTCCTAAGTAACAAAAACTACATATCATACAATAACTTTTTAACCATGTAGTCAAAAGCTATGAGATTTTTTGGGCCTTAAAGCTACTCCTTGGACACATGTGGTGTGGAATCTCCAAAGAAAATCAAATAAAAACTCTGATTGTAGTAAGCTGCCCAAATCACTATGTTGCCAAAAAACAGTGTTTGGTCTTATAGGGGTTAAAAAATTGCAAAGACATATGCCCAGGAGGAAAAATTAGCTGAAAATATTTGCACACTTGAATGTATGCTCAACATGTCCAAATAAAATCATAGTGGAATTTTTTTAATAAAGTTTAAAGAAATCCTCCACAATGTAAGATAAACTAATCAAAGATGCCCCAATAAACAAGTAAGGTAAGAGGCTCCTAAATGGATCATGTAGGGGAAAATAGTCTTCTGTATAAGAATGTGTTGAAGAAAAGATTAATAAAATATTTTTCATAGAAATAGAAATGAAGAGCAATTAAAAGGTAGTTTTCAACAAAATTTTCTAACTTTAAATGAATTGCTTACACTTTTTGCACGTAAAAGCACTAGGTTGCTATTTGGCTCAAAGACTAGAATAGAGATGAATGCAAATAAAGTTGTGAATAAAAGGAGTCAGTCCAATAAATGATGAATACCATTGCCTTTAGCAATATACAAACAATGGAAATTTAAGGGGATGGGTGATTTCAGAGCCCTATGCCATTTCAACTTCAAAAAATTAATAACTATTTCCTCAAAGTTCCAAAAAATATGAAACCACTTGAACTAGCATCCAATTCCACTTGTCTTTCAAGAAAAATTTACTAAAAAGTATTTTAAAAAGTATCACCTCTCAAAAATTCAGTTTCATCTCTTAGGTGGGCAATTTATGGAACTCCTACCTTACCTATTGGAGTTGTCAAAGGTACCCAATAAGCTGTCTACAAGCAATGCCACATCATAACAAAAATCACGTCGATAGGCACCTCCAAGCACTTTGCTCATGGAGCCATTAAATTTTATTTTTATATAAGTTGCTAAGCTCATTGCGTCATTTTCAATATGCCTATTATAGGAATTTTGTTTAAGCTCTTCTCAAGAAAAGCATTTAATTGTGATGGTGGAAAGCAATTGAGAAGCAAAGCTTTGCCTAAAGCTCTGATGGATTTTGGATTTTGGTAAGGTTAATTTTTTTTCCTATATATTTTTGCATTTTTGTTCCTTCCTCTAATTTGAGTGGTTTGTTTAGGCAAAATCTCACTTAGGTTTTGTAGATAAGAATTGCTTGCTCATGGATAGGAATATGGTATCTTACATGTGCATTTCTTAACAGTTTGTGTTTTTATAACACTCCCTTGCTATGCTACATTGATTGTCACAATTCATGACTCAATGACTAAAGTTGGTCTAAAAATTGGTTTTGGATATTGGATTCTACGTTGCAATAGCTATTTTTATTTTATTTTGTATTATATATATATATATATATATATATATATATATATATATATATATATATATATATATATATATATATATATACAAAATTGCAATAATTAATTAAAATACACTCCTCTAATGTAAAATGTTGACAAATGAGTCATACTTTGATAGTTGATGTGCACTGGTACTGAGACTGAATTAAAGGAAGTATTGTTAGCAAAATACTAATGAGAACCAGATCATGGATTTACGGAAAAAAAATATGAAAATCAATCTTTGTAAATCAAGCAATGGAGTTGAAGTTCATCGTAGAGCAGAAAAAACTCGCCAATAATTAGAGTGTGGAGACTTCTAGAACTTCAGTTGGCAATTATTACAACAATATTATTGCTGAAACTTATTCATGAATTACAAATCCAAAGGATGTTACATACTTTCCCTTCATATGATCGTATCGTTATTGAAAATAATTACTACATACATTAGAGCACTTTTCTTTCCGAAATTACCAGCATTGCAAATTTGTACAAATTTTTGCATATTCAATGCTAGCTAGCCTTCGAAAACATATGAAGTCAACGCTAATGCACAAATTTATTACATCATAGGATTGTTGCCGATTTACTCTTGACATTACTATTTATATTGGTCCTATTAGTTACTCAGTTACAAACCTAAAGTCTAACAAGATTGGACTTCAGAGGCAATTGCAGGTGCGTAGTAGAATATGAGTATATGACTAATTATTCTTTTTGAATAGTTGTCATTAAGCGTTCTGTGTGATTAATATCTAAGATTGAGACTAGAATTTGAAAATTCTAGACAATTAGAAATGGGTTTTGGGAAGTAAGTACTTTCATATTAATTGAGCAGCCCTTGAGATCACTATACCATAATATGATCAAAAAAACCGAAGTCAAAATCGACTGCAGTTCTTTTTGCCACGGTTTTTTGCAGGTCCACTACACATGCAATCAACTTCTTCTGCAATTTTCCACTTCAATTTTTTAAATTTTGGGGCGTGTTATATACCGTTGGAAAGATGTTGAAAAGACCTTTTCAACGGTATATAACACGCCTCAAAATTCAAAAAATTGAAGTGAGAAATTGCAAATGAAGTTGATTGTGTGTGTAGTGGGCCTGAAGAAACCCGTGGTAAGAAGAACTACAGTCAATTTTGACTGCGGATTTTTTATACCATGTTTTGGTATAGTGGATTACTTGCATTCATTGATGCAATCAACCTTGGAAACGGATGCCACTTATAAAGAAGACAAGAGCTTGGCATCAAAATCCAAGATAAATCTTTGTCGTTCAATGATTTCCGAAGAAGTATCTCGATAGCATCATAATGGTAGCCTATGACTAGATATCTTCTTCACCATTATAGCTGGTATGGACATCTCTAAGTAGGAACAACTAGATTTAACGGACATAATTTAGTGAAAGTATTGAGTGTGATATTCATTTTATTACCAACGCATTGTTTTGTTTCGATTCCTCCACAAGTCGGGCTCTCAACAAAGAAGAATGGAAAGAATGGCTTATATATCCCACACATCTTAGTTACATATCTTAGTGAGACTGTGAGCTTGGTAGTTTGGGGAAACAACAGTGCAAATCATATAATTGTTTTGATTGAAATTGATGAAATTTTGAAGTGTATTGACTTCATTGAATCTTCCAGTAACTTGTACTATAGGGTGATTGCAAGAAAGACCGGTACTATTTTCTGTTACAATTGGAGTGACGAAGTTGCTATCGGCCATAACTTTTGGAATATGAAGCTAACTAACTTGAAATTTATAGTAGTGATGGTTAACTTAGAAGTCAGGAGATTCTTTTTTTTCTAGAAAAATTGAAAAAAAAATTCTATAATTAAATTTCAATTTAGCTCATTTGTCGCACTTTGTATTTTAGGATTTTTTTGTTCTGGGGAGTACCCAAAATGAATGATCTAGAGATAAGATGTTTGTGGTCTATTCCTGCAGTAGGGGGATATGTGCCTATCAAAGGAAATCTAAAAATACATTATTTTAGAGCCTCCGTATTTGTACAAATAGGGCTCCCTTGTGTGCGCACTTTTAAACTTTGAAGATGGTTTCGACTTCCATTTTTTGGTGAAATGTGATCACTATCAAATCTTTTCAAATGGCCAATTTTAGTTTTTTTGTTGATGATTTTTTAATTATTATTAATTTGTACCTAGTTTTATCTTTTTTCTAGTGACAAACTGTCTTTTTTTCAAATAGTAATTTTTTAGTATTTGCAAGTAGTCAACAAAACTAGTAGGTAATGATTTTTTAGATCAACGGCTAAGATTGTTTTATTTTATAGTATTCATAGTAGTTATAGTACTGAGTGTAGAAACTACAATTTTGGCAAAATACTACCAATTTTTTTGCTTGGGGAGGTCACTCTATGCATTTATACAACCCACGTGCGGCGAGGATTTTGGACCCTCTATTTACTTCTTCAAATTTAAAGAAAAAAAAAAAAAAAATATGAATAGATTTCCCTACTTTGAAAGTTTATGTCATGAATTATTGATAATTTTATACATAAATTATAATTAGATACAAATTTTTGAAGTAAAAAAATACACTGTAAAGCTAAAAATAACTTTCACACCTCTATATTAAATAAACTTTTTTTTTTTTAAGTACACAAAAAATTCTCAATAATGATTCTCTATTGAAAGTTTATATTTCTTGAATATTGATGCAATGGTTGTCTAAATGTGTTCTGTATAAATACTTGAGTTGAAAAACATATCATTTTAGTTCATTTTTTAACCTTCTCTAGAAATCATTTCATATATTATTTGGATTGAAGATTTTGGCAATAGAATCTTATAGTCTTGATTAAACAATGCTCAAAATTATAGGCTAATTTATAGTTTATTAAAAAGTAAATAGGAAGTCAAAAGATCATTTAACCGCATGTGGTATACTATAGATACACTAAGTGACCTCCCCGAGAATTGTCGTCTTTCTTGCAACCACCATTTAGTGTCATGGTATGTTTATTGTTGGAGTCACTATTTTGATAATGTGTAATGTAACTTCTAGAGTTGATGGACATAAGTTGATGAAATTCATTGGCTTTTGCCTTTTGGCCTCTCTTTGGTACACACTGCATCAACATTATAGTAGTATTGAACCAATGTAATTGAATCAATTTGAGATTTTTTGCATGATGTCATTGTCTCAATGTTAAAGTTGTATTGAACTAGTGCTATTTGAAACAACATCAAAGAAATACTAATAAATTATACATTGAATTAATATATAAATGATATTTTGACAAGTTACTTTGTTCCAACATTGAATCAATGTCATGCCAATATTGATCAAACTTGTCATTGAAATAATAATATTTCAACCTTGAGATAGTATGAACACTATGATTGCAACCAATCACTTGTTTTATCATCAAAACATTATTAGTTCAAGGTGCTTTATTATTTGAAATGACCATCTCCAAGTAATGGTTGGTTCCAACCATTGAAGATTGATTTGGAGCAAGACTTCACTTGTGGAGGTCCTAGTGGATTCCATTGCCATCAGTGCATTTGCAACTCGAAGCAAAGGTCGATTTAAGGGTAGTCTGAGTCTTTGGTGCAAAGACTTTTTGGTGTTCACTTGTAATGGTGATATTAAAGATGCAATACCCTTGTTAATGTTCCATTAATGTATCAATATTTTGATCTAAGAACTTATGTGCCTATTCCTTTTGTATTTTAAGGTGTAATTTTATTTTTGTTCCAAATTGTAATGGATATTATAGATAGGTTGTTCTTACTTCAAAATTTCATAAGATTTATAATTATGTTAATCTTGATTGGTCTTCTCTTGGAAGATTGCTATAGAAAGATGTTAAGATATTGTTCACCTACTTCAAATTTTTATCCATGGAAATTAATACTAATTTAATTTAATGTTGAAGTTACTTGCAAATCCAAATCTTATTTTGCAATTAGTATTCATAGTATGTGGTTCAAAGACATTCTACAATCTTCTAATCTAAAGGTCAAATCTTACCAAGACTTAACCACCACTTGTTCAATTATGCTATGATAATATTTTTTAATAATATAGTTACCACAATTATATATTATTAATGAAAATCCTAATTTCAATAGAGATTTTTGTAAAAAACATCACCAACAAAATTGTGATTTTTTCCATAACCACCCTCGACAGCTAGGTTCCAATGAAAAATTAAGCCTAAAAATCACTAATATTCCAATTCTAACTATAACTGAAGTTAGAATTGTGAATCAAATTTTACCAAAGCTTGTAGCACCATGGAATCCACGGGCTTTATAAACTTTCAATAGTTCAACATCAATTTAGAATTTAGAGTTTAATGGAGTTTAACCCTAAAAAGATCAAACACTGTTTTTTGACAACATAGAGATTTTGGGCAGCTCATTATAACCGGAATTTTTATTTTTTCTCTTTGAAATTTTTACGCAAGATGTGCCCGAGAAGTAGCTTCAAGGCCCAATAATTTTCATAACTTTTGACTACGAGGTTAAAAAGTTATTGCATGATATGTCATTTTCATTGGTCGGCGGGCAACCTAGGCAGCTGAAAAAACTTCTTTAAAAATTATTATTTTTTAAAATAAAAATTTGAAATTAGTTTTATATATATATATGGGAAGATTTGAATCATTCCGTTTTGATTAATGAGATGAAAATTATGAGGAGTTTTAGTTTGAAGGTAGTTATGGAATATAATTATTCTATGAAAAACTTTGAAGTCTTTTATTTAACTCAATTTTCAATATTTTTGAAAAAAAGTAAAAACATTGGATGTAGATTGTTTATTACAACATTACAACCGTTGGGATTGGCATTTTTTAATTCCATATTTAAATTCTTAACAATTTAGTGTTTTGAACATTCTCTACCTCTTTCTATTTACTATTTTTTCCTATATGTTTTACAATTTCAAATGATCTGAAATTTTTTAAGCATGTAGCCAACTTGCTTTGAAGAATGAATCCAAAGAGTAACCACCATTTGGGACATTTTTTCATACAAATGTGACCTTGTGAAGTGCAGTTGCCTGGATTTTTGTAGGGACAAAAAAAGGATTTTTGTCAATTCAGTTGCTATTATCTTGCAATCCACAAGGTGGAAACTTCTGAAATTTTTTCCACAACTTTTCAAACTAGTTTAATATAATATCCCATGGTTACATTTTTCCCAATTATTTTTTTTCTAAAATTTGGTACTTGTATTAGAAATAGCAAATTTGGAGCGGTTTTGGTGAAAACATAGTCTTTGACCTTTAGGAGTTAAGGTTTGTCTTTCTAGTTGTATCAAACAATCCTTAAATAGTTACAGTCAAGTAGGCACTTCAAATGATGGAATGTTGAGGTTCATGAGGGCCTACAATCCTAGACCCTCTAGTATTTGGTGCAATGACTGTTCCTTAGTGGGGAGGTCAATTTGAGATATCCAAGTACTTCCAAATGTTACTTTCAAAATTGAAGTACATTTGAGATATCCATTCTCTCATGCAGATAAACAATTAATTTCTTTTCCACCTCCATGTTATTTTTTTTCTACTACTTTGAAGAGCTAGATTGTCTCTCCCATGATGGTTCATCAAATAATAAAATGTTGTGAATCACATAGAGCCAACTTATCCCAACCACTCTACAAGTACTATTAACAATAATTTATACAACAAAACATACAAAATATATTGAAGCATCCAATGAATATATTTCCTACTTCTGGATGTCACTTTTTCTTACTTAATTAGATTGTCCTTGCCAGCTGGCACTACTTTCTATCCAAATCTCTCTTCATGGCTCCCCTAGAGCATGACATTCTCAATATTTCATTGCCCCAATCCATTATAGAATGTAGTAGCTAAGGGATCTAACCAATATCCTACGCATTGACCTTAATTACCAATTCTCCTACAACTATCAAGGTCCTAGTAGCAAAAATAAAATATAATATATTAAAATATTAAAGCAACCAATTGAGTTTTTTAATATACTTCCACATCACTTTTTTTCCTCTTTGGGCACTTTCCTGCCATCTTGGAGTCTATGGTTTCACTCATCTAAGTGGCAAGTGCCTGTATCTGATTATTGAAACACCACCTAAACATGAACAATGTTGGATGGTGGACATCTCAATAATTGTTGATCCTATTGGCAACATTTACTAAATGTTCAATACATCGAAAGAAAATAGCCGTTTTAGAAAACCTACATATATTCACCTTAAGTTTCATCTCCTTACCCTAAAACCACCAAGTCTTTGATTGAACTCAATTGCATCTTAACCCCTGAAGTTTGAAGGCCACTTTTTTTCTTTCAAAAAACACTCAAAATTGTCATTTATGTTGCATTCACCCAAGAAAGCAATTTTTTAATATTTTTTTTATAGAATCTAACTATAGGATCTTGTACTTCACTTGTCTGCAATTATATGGTAAAAATTTCATCAAATTTTCTTATACGGATTGGAAGATATTAGCATTCAAAGTTAGACAAATTTTTTTTTTTTAAGAACATTCTTAGATTGCCTGGAAAACAAGATTGTCCATAACTTTCTCATCACTAGTTCAAATAGAATGATTTAAAGTTTTATATATAGAAAAAAATATAATGTGCTAGGAAAAAAACAATTTATAAATTATTTTGACTTTTCGTGATTTTGGGGGGTTGCTTGCCAACCTCCATTTTTGATTGTTTGTGTAATAACTTTTGCTTTCGGGCATTGATTGAAATGAAAATTATATTCCTCCAAAGCTTATATATTTTTCTAGCTTTACAAAAGTTCTTAATAAATTATGAGGAATATTGAGACCGTATGAGCCTATCTAAAGTCGCATTTTGACCCCCATAGGACCAATGGGACTTTAGGGGTTAAAGTGAGCAACGACGTTATGTTGCATAGTAGTAGAACGCATTGCATAGTACTAGAACGCATTGCATGGTAGTAGAGTGTGTGATCAAATGGTGAAATTGTTTTGAATTGTAGCTTTGTTGACATTTTAGCAATGATGGCACTGCATGATAGAACAAATATTAATCAAACAACCGGTAGCTATACTCCAAGTTGTATTCTTCTACCAAAGTACAAGCCAATAATATGCAAAGGTCAAAAATCCATCAATCAACCTTCCAAAATAGACTTTGTAGCCATGCACTTGGTAGACAATTGCAATATATAATTCTGGCTAGGTGGCCAGATTTATTTAGAATATCTTGTAACCTAAAAATCTCTTGATTTCCATGACTTGAAATCATTCTTGCGCTTTCATGGTGACGGGCTTGCTAACTTCTGTGGTTATATCCAATCTCTACATAATAGGATTGATATTTGACTAACCCTAGAAGAAACTTGTGTTTTTCTTGACACATTTTTTTAGACGTTCACTTTTTTTTTGTTAACAATAACATCAAACATAACATTAAGATGCTAGTTTTGACATCAAAATAGCGTTCAAATGTTAGTTTTAACATAATTTGTAACATAAAAAAGTCGACGTCCAAAATAATGCGTCAAAAAAAACACAGGTTTCTTCTACTGTAAAGGCATACTTATTGCAATGTTTTAAATTAATATGACAATTACATGAACTAGTGGTGGAGTGAAATGAGAGTATTAAACACTTGCATGCCAACAAGAATGCCTTTCAAAATAATGTTGCATCTTGTGTACTGCAAGTATCTTTGTTGCTAATTGATATGCATGACTAGGAAACTAGGCATAATTGAAGAACAAATAAGACATTCACAAGTTGAAATTGCTGTACACACTAAAGACAAAAAAAGACAAATAGAAGAAACCAATGCGGAGGTGAATGCCTTAATCACTACCGACACAGAGCAGATTAGGGGATACAAGTTCGTCATGACGATGAACTTCAAGATCTCAATGTTGAACTTTTGGAAACCAAAAATAACCGAAGTGCAAACTTTTGACAAATTATCTTATTCACTCAATTCCATTTGAAATTTAAGTTCTTGAAATTTTGGAGGCTACCACATGATTGGTAGCTTCTCAAGCATGAAACAACCCGCAAATTCAACACTTCCAAGAGCCTCAATGTTCCAAATGATTCAGGTAAACTTTCGATTCCATTCCCTTCAAGATACAAACCTCTCAAATTTTACAAGCTACTAGATGAATGTTGAAGATAATTCATAAACTTGAAAGAATACCACAAATTCAAAACTTCTAAAACGCTCAATGTTCCAAATGATGAAGGTAAACTTTGGATTCCACTAAATTGGAGATCCAAGTTTTTCAAATTCTGGAGGCCACCAAATGAATGTGGTAGCGTTACAACAATATCACAAATTCAACACTTCCAAGAGGCTCAATGTTCAATATGATTCATATAAAATTTGGATTCCACTCCCTTCAAGATACAAATCTCTCAAATTCTACACACCACCAAATGAATGTGGTAGCTCCTCAAGCTTGGAACAACCCCACAAATTCAACACCTCCAAAAGGCTCAATGTTCAATATGATTCAAGTAAACTTTGGATTTGAGTCCCTTAGAAATCCAAATTCTTCAAATTTGGAAGGCCACCAAAAGAATGTGGTAGCTTCTCAAGCTTGGAACAACCCCACAAATTCAACACCTCCAAAAGGCTCAATGTTCCAAATGATTCAAGTAAACTTCGGACTCCACTACCTTGGAGATTCAAGTTCTTCAAATTTTGGAGGCCACCAAATCAATGTGGCAGCTTCTCAAGATTGGAACAACCCCACAAATTCAATACCTCCAAGAGGCTCAATGTTCCAAATGATTCAGATAAACTTCGGATTCCACTTCCTTGGAGATCCAAGTTCTTCAAATTTTGGAGGCCACCAAATCAATGTGGCAGCTTCTCAAACTGGAAACAACCATGCAAATTCAACACTTCCCAAAAGCTCAATGTTCCAAATGATTCAGATAAACTTCGGATTCCACTTCCTTGGAGATCCAAGTTCTTCAAATTTTGGAGGCCACCAAATCAATGTGGCAGCTTCTCAAACTGGAAACAACCATGCAAATTCAACACTTCTCAAAAGCTCAATGTTCCAAATGATTTAGATAAACTTCGGATTCCACTTCCTTGGAGATCCAAGTTCTTCAAATTTTGGAGGCCACCAAATCAATGTGGCAGCTTCTCAAACTGGAAACAACCATGCAAATTCAACACTTCTCAAAAGCTCAATGTTCCAAATGATTTAGATAAACTTCGGATTCCACTCCATTGGAGACCCAAGGCTCTCAAATTTAGGAGGCCACCAAATGAATGAGGTAGCTTTTCAAGCTTGGAACAACCCTACAAATCCAACACCTCCAAGAGGCTCAATGTTCCAAATGATTCAGGTAAACTTCGGATTCCACTTCCTTGGAGATCCAAGTTCTTCAAATTTTGGAAGCCACCAAATGAATGTGGTAGCTTCTCAAGATCGGAACAACCCTGCAAATTCAACACCTCCAAGAAGCTCAATATTCCAAATGATTCAAGTAAACTTCGAATTCCACTACCTAGGAGGGTGAATGCAAGAAAGACTAGTACTATTTTTTGTCACACTTGACGTGTCGGACTTGTTATCGGCTATAACTTTTGAAGAATGAATCCAATTAACTTGAATATTTTTTTGAAGATGGCTAACCTGATCTTGTTTAGATCCCTTATTTTTCAAAAATATTTAAAAATCATTTTATATTTAAATTTCAATTTAGCTAATTTGTTACACTTTGCAGTTTAGGGGTTTTTAGTACTAGGGAGAATCCAAAATTAATGATCTAGATCTGAAATTTCTATGGTCTATTCCCATAGTAGGAAGTCATGTATCTACCAAAGGAAATTTAAAAATATTTTATTTTATGCCCTCCACATACGTGCAAACAGGGCTCCCTTGCGCGCGCAGTTCTGAACATTCAAAATTGTTTCAAGGTCATTTTTTTGGTGAAATGTCTTTCCTATAAAGTCCTCCCAAATGAAAAATTTTTAGTTTCCTTAAAAAAAAAATTTCCTATTTTTTACAAATTAAAATGTGAAAGTACCTATTTTCATGAGATTTTGCACTTTTTCAGTTCTCCTACTTAGAGAATTTTTCTATGCTTTTCCTTCCTAGGGTAACTTCTTCTTAAAGGTGTATACATTGAACATATTTTTCAGATTTTTTAAAAATTGTTTTTTTAATTATTTAGTACTCCCAAAAAAAACATGAGTACTGTGGAAAACGCTACGCAAAGTGGACGGTCTTTCTTGCATTCACCCAGGAGATCCAAGTTCTTCAAATTTTGGAGGCCACCAAATGAATGTGGTAGCTTCTCAAGCTTGAAACAACCCCACAAATTCAACACCTCCAAAAGGCTTAATGTTCCAAATGATTGAGGTAAACTTCGGATTCCACTACCTTAGAGATCCAAGTTCTTTAAATTTTGGAGGCCACCAAATGAATGTGGTAGCTCCTCAAGCTTGGAACAACCCCGCAAATTCAAAACCTCCAAGGGCTCAATGTTCCAAATGATTTAGATAAACTTCGAATTCCACTTCCTTGGAGATCTAAATTCTTTAAATTTTGGAGGCCACCAAATGAATGTGGTAGCTTCTCAAGATCGGAACAACCCTAAATATTCAACACTTTCAAGAGGCTCAGTGTTTCAAATGATTCAGATAAACTTCGGATTCCACTACCTTGGAGGTTCAAATTTTTCAAATTTTGGAGGCCACCAAATGAATGTGGCAGCTTCTCAAGCTCGGAACAACCCCACAAATTCAACACTTCCAAGAGGCTCAATGTTCAAAATGATTTAAGTAAACTTTAGATTCCACTACCTTGGAGATTCAAATTCTTCAAATTTTAGAAGCCACCAAATGAATGTGGTAGCTCCTCAAGCTGGGAACAACCCCGCAAATTCAACACCTCCAAGAGGCTCAATGTTCCAAATGATTCAGGTAAACTTTGAATTCCACTACCTTGAAGATCCAAGTTCTTCAAATTTTGGAGGCCACCAAATGAATGTGGTAGCTTCTCAAGCTTAAAACAATCCCACAAATTCAACCATTCCAAAAGCTTCAACGTTCCAAATGATTTAGATAAACTTTGGATTCCACTCCATTGGAGAGCCAATTTTTTCAAATTTTCGAGGCCACCAAATGAATGTGGTAGCTTCTCAAGCTTGGAACAACCCTGCAAATCCAACACCTCCAAGAGGATCAATGTTCCAAATGATTCAGGTAAACTTCGGATTCCACTACCTTGGAGATTCAAAGTTTTCAAATTTTAGAGGCTACCAAATGAATGTGGCAACTTCTCAAGCTTGGAACAGCCCTGCAAATTCAACACCTCCAAAAGGCTCAATGTTCCAAAAGATTCAGTTAAACTTTGGATTCCACTACCTTTGAGATTCAAGTTCTTCAGATTTTGGAGGCCACCAAACGAATGTGGTAGTTTTTCAAGCCTAAAACAACCCCTCAAATTCAACACCTCCAAAAGACTCAATGTTCCAAATGATTCAGATAAACTTCGGATCCCACTGTATTGGAGATCCAAGCTCTTCAAATTTTGGAGGCCACCAAATGAATGTGGTAGCTCCTCAAACTCGGAACAACCATGCAAATTCAACACCTCCAAAAGGCTCAATGTTCCAAATGATTCAGGTAAACATTGAATTCCCCTACTTTGGAGATCCAAATTCTTCAAATTTTGGAGGCCACCAAATGAATGTGGTAGCATCTCAAGCTTAAAACAATCCCACAAATTCAACCATTCCAAAAGCTTCAACGTTCCATATGATTCAGGTAAACTTCGGATTCCACTCCATTGGAGAGCTAAATTTTTTCAAATTTTCGAGGCCACCAAATGAATGTGGTAGCTTCTCAAGCTTGGAACAGCCTTGCAAATTCAACACCTCCAAGAGGCTCAATGTTCCAAATGATTCAGATAAACTTTGAAATCCACTACCTTGGAGATGCAAGTTCTTCAAATTTTGGAGGCCACCAAATGAATGTGGTAGTTTTTCAAGCTGGGAACAACCCCACAAATTCAACACCTCCAAGAGGCTCAATGTTCCAAATGATTCAGGTAAACCTCGGATTCCACTCCATTCGAGATTCAAATTTTTCAAATTTTGGAGGCCACCAAATGAATGTGGTAGCTCCTCAAGCTCGAAACAACCATGCAAATTCAACACCTCCAAAAGGCTCAATTTTCCAAATGATTCAGGTAAACTTTGAATTCCCGTACCTTGAAGATCCAAGTTCTTCAAATTTTGGAGGCCACCAAATGAATGTGGTGGCTTCTCAAGCCTAAAACAACCCCTCAAACTCAACACCTCCAAGAGGCTCAATGTTCCAAATGATTCAGATAAACTTCGGATTCCACTACCATGGAGATCCAATTTTTTCTAATTTTGGAGGCCACCAAATGAATGTGGTAGCTCCTCAAGATCGGAACAATCCCACAAATTCAACACCTCCAAGAGGCTCAATGTTCCAAATAATTCAGGTAAACTTCGGATTCCACTACCTTGGAGATTCAAATTTTTCAAATTTTGGAGGCCACCAAATGAATGTGGCAGCTTCTCAAGATCGGAACAATCCTAAATATTCAACACCTCCAAGAGGCTCAATGTTCCAAATGATTCAGGTGAACTTTGGATTCCACTACCTTGGAGAGCCAAGTTCTTTAAATTTCGGAGGCCACCAAATGAATGTGGTAGTTTCTCAAGATGGGAACAAACCCGCAAAATCAACACCTCCAAGAGGCTCAATGTTCCAAATGATTCAACTAAACTTCGGATTCCACTACCTTGGAGATTCAAAGTTTTCAAATTTTGGAGGCCACCAAATGAATGTGGTAGTTTCTTAAGCTAGGAACAACCCCGCAAATTCAACACCTCCAATAGGCTCAATGTTCCAAAAGCTTCAGGTAAACTTTGGATTCCACTACCTTGGAGATCCAAGTTCTTCAAATTTTGGAGTTTTCCAAATGACTGTGGTAGCTTCTCAAGCTTAAAACAACCCTGCAAATTCAACACCTTCAAGAGGCTCAATGTTCCAAATGATTCAGGTAAACCTCGGATTCCACTACTTTGGAGGTTCAAATTTTTCAAATTTTGGAGGCCACCAAATGAATGTGGTAGCTCCTCAAGCTGGGAACAACCCCACAAATCCAACACCTCCAATAGGCTCAATGTTCCAAATGATTCAGGTAAACTTCGGATTCCACTCCATGCGAGATCCAAGTTCTTCAAATTTTAGAGGCCTCCAATTGAATGTGGTAGCGTTTCAAGCTTTAAACAATACCCCAAATTCAACACCTCCAAGAGGCTCAATGTTCCAAATGATTCAGGTAAACTTCGGATTCCACAACCTTCGAGATTCAAGTTCTTCAAACTTTGGAGGCCACAAAAGGAATGTGGTAGCTCCTCAAGCTGGGAACAACCTTGCAAATCCAACACCTCCAATAGGCTCAATGTTCCAAATGATTCAGGTAAACTTTGGATTCCATTCCATGCGAGATCCAAGTTCTTCAAATTTTGGAGGCCTCCAATTGAATGTGGTAGCGTTTCAAGCTTTAAACAATACCCCAAATTCAACACCTCCAAGAGGCTCAATGTTCCAAATGATTGAGGTAAACTTGGGATTCCACAACCTTCGAGATCCAAGTTCTTTAAATTTCGGAGGCCACAAAAGGAATGTGGTAGCTCCTCAAGCTCGGAACAACCTTGCAAATCCAACACCTCCAAGAGGCTCAATGTTCCAAATGATTCAGGTAAACTTTGGATTCCACTCCGATAGAGATTCAAATTTTTCAAATTTCGGAGGCCACCAAATGAATGTGGTAGTTTCTTAAGCTGGGAACAACCTTGCAAATCCAACACCTCCAATAGGCTCAATGTTCCAAATGATTCAGGTAAACTTCGGATTCCACTCCATGCGAGATCCAAGTTCTTCAAATTTCGGAGGCCACCAAATGAATGTGGTAGCTTCTCAAGCTTGGAACAACCTTGCAAATATAACACCTCCAAGAGGCTCAATGTTCCAAATGATTCAGGTAAACTTCGGATTCCACAACATTCGAGATCCAAGTTCTTTAAATTTCGGAGGCCACCAAATGAATGTGGTAGTTTCTTAAGCTGGGAACAACTTTGCAAATATAACACCTCCAATAGGCTCAATGTTCCAAATGATTCAGGTAAACTTCGGATTCCACTCCATGCGAGATTCAAGTTCTTCAAATTTCGGAGGCCACCAAATGAATGTGGTAGCTTCTCAAGCTTGGAACAACCATGCAAAGATAACACCTCCAATAGGCTCAATGTTCCAAATGATTCAGGTAAACTTCGGATTCCACTCCATGCGAGATCCAAGTTCTTCAAATTTCGGAGGCCACCAAATGAATGTGGTAGCTTCTCAAGCTTGGAACAACCCCGCAAATTCAACACCTCCAAGAGGCTCAATGTTCCAAATGATTCAGGTAAACTTTGGATTCCACTACCTTGGAGATTCAAATTTTTCAAATTTCGGAGGCCACCAAATGAATCAGGCAACTCCAAGAGGCTATGACAAAAGCTTAGATTCAACACTTCCAACTTCTTCAAATTTCCGAATGATTCTGGTAATTTCTTCACCATATTACTAATCCAAGACAATATCATCAATTCACTATTTTCAAGTGTCTCTGGGAAATGTTCTGATGGGAGAAGATCACTTTTGACATAAATAAGCCAATGCAAATTTTTTGGAAGTGATGACTTTAAAATGAAGCCACCTTCCGATTTCAATATACGCAATCTTTCCATGGAAGAAAGGTCAAGTCCAATTCCGAGATTCGGAGGAACGATCAAAGTTTGAAGAGAATGTAGTAGTAGCTGCACAAACACATCCAAAAAAATTCAAATGAACTTAGAAGGCTAGTTATGAATCAAACTAGGCATAAGGAAATTCAAAAAGAATTTATTACATGCTTCAATTATAAGAACTTTTAGATCCTCAAACAAGCAATAAGACTAAACAAAACTTCTATACTCTATTCAAATTAATTTCTCTAATATGCCACAAAAAAGTTTCATAATAATATTCTCAAAATGATTGACCAAATTGAAGTTCAATGGTCACAATGCATACCTCATTCTTATTCAACAATGCCAAACATTCTGAATCCCACAAGCGTTTGCAAATACCCACACTTGTTCTTTCTTGCCTAGAAATTGCACGCCCCATGTCTCGTAGGTGGTCATGCATGGCAAAGGCACCAAACTCATCCACTCTAATCAATGCCTTTTCCACAAGGCTTCGGATGCCCTCTGTTGCAAACCAACCATGGGATTTCCAAACTAGTTTAGACAACTCCATGGATTCTCCTAATAATGCACATGCAATATCCAAAAACATTTCTTGATGTTGCTCTTTAAGAGCATCATAGCTAATCCGAAGGCAATCAAATATCTTCTCCTCATCCATAATAATGCCATGTTTCAACTTCTTCAAAACTCCCTCCCAAAACTCCACATCCTCCTCACCCCTCAAAAGAGACCCACAAACCTTCAATACCAACGGAACTCTACCACATGCCTTGCTTACATCTCCAACAAGACTTCCAAATCTTTGAGGTACTTTGCAATCACCTCTAAATGCATGATATGCAAAGACACTTTGAGAATCATCCTCACTCAATAATTGAACATCATGAGTGTGAATTTCATTGCCATAAAATGAAGTTGATTGCTCAAATATACGTCGATTTCGAGAAGTGACAATGCACATGCTACCTTCCTTGAGCATTTTGCGCGACACCAAAAAATCCATCTCACCATCGTCACGAACATCATCCAGAACCAAAAGAATGTGTTTCTTAAATAGCCTTCTTTCAAGAATAGCCTTACCCTCAGACTTGTTTGTAATTTCTCCATTCTCGCACAAGGCTTTCAAAATATGATTTTGGACACTAGTCAAACCACCATGATTCACTTTGTCAACCACATCTTCCACATAACACCTTGCACCAAATCTTCTCTCCAATTGGTTGTACAACTCCAGAGCCAAAGTAGACTTTCCAATTCCACCCATTCCCCACAATCCCAACATAAACACTTTCTCATCAAGTGCTTGAATGAGGTTCTTAGCAACTTGCTCCACGCCCACAATATGATCACCCACATCCAAAGGGAGGGGCTTATTTGCCAATTCAAAGATCTTTCCAACCACCTCTTCTACAAAGTCCACTTCTAACCTGCAAACAATTTGAAACAAATTTCATTATTACCAAATACAATGTCAAGTTCGACCATAATACTCTCCATAACACATAGTGCAAACCTACATATTTACCTCTTGTCTCCCACTTTGTACTCCCAACCATTGATCTTGGAAGCTCTTTCCAAATCAACCTTCCATTCTTCAATCATAGTCTCATCATTCCTCTTTGCCAACTTTGTAAATCCAACAACCAATTGACCCTTTTCAGGGAAACGCACTTCCCAAGGTTGAACTTTGTAAAAGATGGGTAGCACCTTCATTGAAGGAGAGTCCAACATCGCATGTAATTCTTTCAAACACCACTCTGATTGTGCAAAACTCTTTGAAAAGATGACTAGGGCTATGGGTGTTGTTTCAATTGCAAACTCAATGCATTTCCAAGTATCTTGGCCTTTATCAATGGATTTGCAATCCAAAAAAGGATGCAATCCATCTCGTTTCAAAGTTTCGTATAAATATCCCACAAAACCTGTCTTGGTATCAGGGCCTCTGTGACTAATGAAAACATCATAGTCTCCAAATTCATCTGAATACAACCAATAATCAATCTTATTGACAAATCAATGTCCTAATTTCATCAAATAAATAATGTTTGCAACCACATCCAAAGATGAGCATTTGGGAACTACAAAGGATGGTACTTAAGAATTGATTAAGAAAAGAATAGGTTACTAACAAGACAAAGAGTAAAACTAACCACACCTTTAGTTGCACACAATCTTTTGGTGCACCTTCCATGACTTTCTTTCAATCTCTTGCCAAGCTTTGCCTCACTTGCCTCACTTGGACACAATCTCATTCCACCACTTGTGTCACTCGTGTCACTTCCCATAGCACTTGTCATGCTTGCTGCTTGAAAATTGAAATACACTATAATTACTACAAAAAATGAAAAATGAGTTTCCAAACAAGACAATATGCTACTTTGTGATTCATCCACCCAAGAAGCCACTCTTTTTGCAACCTTTGAATTCTAGACTCTGAAGAAAATCATGCCAACACAATATATGAAATAATTGATAAAGACTTGTTCATGATTTGAGTACTTACATACATTGCCAACTTGCTACTTCTCTATAAACTGTAGTCTTCACGATGTGAGTGAGGAGTTTCAAGATATAGGACCAGTTCGGTTATTGCACTTTGCAAGAGAGGTGGTCCTCATGAAATCACTTGAGAAATTAAAATCTCTTGAAAAACGTATGAACAATTTGACCCCATCTGAAACTTACTTTGCACAATTTCATCAATTAAATCCATAGGTTCATAAACACATATCACTGGTTATTTAGAAGTGAAGAACAAAGCCTCCAAAGAACATCCAGGGGTACAGCAGATGCAACATTCTTATCCATACAAAGCTACTATGCAGCCCAAGACCGATTGCATGAACCTGGTGGCACAAAAATTGACCCGAAAAACAAAAAAACTCACCAAGAGTAGATTGGAGTGGCTAGTGATAAGTCTAAATTTACAACTGTTGATTCTCAGCATCAGACTGCTGAATACGCTTCTCGAATCTCCAAACATTGTCAACAAGTGTCACAACTCGTGTGGTTTACGGGGTAGCAAGCGTGACAAAGTATGATGCGATCTGCAAGTCAAATCATAACATGACGAAATTTATCATGCCGGTCGAGCAGACTGGAATGTATTGAGAACAAAGCAGCTTTCAAACAAGTCTCAAGGTCAACATTAGCAACTCTTCAAAATGGAAAGAGAGAATGACTGTTCTTTGACATGAAACTCTCATGTAGGAATGAGCTGAGGCACAGGTAAACAGAAATATATGCAATACAAAGGAAGGGATACAGCACAAATCTACGCACACTCAAAGAAAGCAGGAAGTGCACTTCCATAAACAAGCAAAATAAGAAACTGAAAAGTGACGGATTCAAAAAAATTCGTTTTCTGGTAAACCTGAGCTGAACTGAAGCGACACCAGCCTCAGCCTCAAAATTGATTTTGTTACTCAATGTGGAATGTAACCTTGTATCAATGAAGTAGGGATCGATCTAATGAATAATGCTCCGAACAGGTGTTCGCAAGCCTTTACTGGAGGTTCAATCCACGGATTTGAAACAGTGCTCACATGATCTAAACCATTTCGACTAAGATCAACCAAGAAAGTCCCAGAACGGAGCCCATCCAAAAGCATCCCCGTACCTGGAAACAAGAACATTCATGAATCCATCGATCATTTCGCCAGCACTAGCGGCGCAAGAGTTGTCAGCTACTGGATGCTCCACACATCATTCCTTCTAGATCTGCACGTCGAGAAATACACACCAGAAACTTTCATTCACAGGCTATTCAAATGGACTGCACAGCAGATAAGAACACAAATCACAAGGAGTTCAATAGCAAATCTGGTGAATACAATCATAAGCTGTTGGATGCTGTACAAAGTCACACCTCCCAATCAGGCAACCAACTCGATAGCCAAATGACTAGCACACACGGCAAGGGATATGAGCTGAACCATCGTTACCAAAAATCGAATCTTTGTATGTGTAAATATAGTCTCGAAACACCCTCTTCCAAACTAACTTCTGAAGCACAATGCCTTGCAAATCATGGCAAGGGATGGCAAGATGAAACATTTCATTTCCCTCTCCGTCTAGAACGTTTTCCAATCATTCTATGTGTGCCGGTGGATGAAACCCTAAAGAACCAAGAGGCCCAACTTGGGTCGCAGATTATTTTTCGCAGTTTTGAGGAGGTCATATGGGAACCATCTTTGATCCATTTTATTTATTTCTGAGCAGCATGAGCAATGTTCTTCATTGATTCTCGTGATAACAATTTGACCCTATCTGAACCCCCACTTTCCACAATGTGATCATTGGAGTTCGCCAGTTTATAAACACACATCGTTGGTAGTTTAGAAGTGCAGAACAGAGTCTTCAAAGAACAGACTATACGGCAATAAATAAGCAGCGGAAAATGGAATGAAACATACGACTCCGATTCCTGGTAAACCTGAACTGGACTGAAGTCATACCAGCCAGGAAATTGACTTCTCCATCATTGAGAGTGATTTTGTAGTTCAATGTGAAATGTCAAACCCCATTTCACTGAAGAGGTAGGGAGCGATCAAATGAATAATGCTCAGAATAGGTGTTCGCAAGCCTTTACTGGAGGTTCAATCACGGATTTGAAACAGTGCTCACATGATCTAAACCATTTCGACTATGATCAACCAAGAAAGTCCCAGAACGGAGCCCATCCAAAAGCATCACCGTACCTGGAAACAAGAACATTCATGAATCCATCGATCATTTCGCCAGCACTAGCGGCGCAAGAGTTGTCAGCTACTGGATGCTCCACACATCATTCCTTCTAGACCTGCATGTCAAGAAATACATACCAGAAACCTTAATTCACAGGCTATTCAAATGGACTGCACAACAGGTAAGAGATAACGCATCATAGGCACTTCAGTAAATCTGTGCAATGATATCACATGCTAATTGGATGCTGCACAAACTTATTCCTCCCAATCAGGCAACCAACTTGACAAGCAAAATGACTACCACAACATGGCAAGGGATGACGAGCTGAACCAGGGTTACCAAAAACAGAATGCTTCTTTCTAAATAGACTCTTCCAAAAGTGTTATGAAGGAAAAAATCAGGCTATGCACATCAGAAACAGGAAAAATCAACAAAAAGATTCCGTCTGTCGGTAATCCGGGCGCTACAAGATTCGTAAAGAGGCTCACAACCTGACCATATCCGTGGACATCAAATGGCACAAATGGACAATAATACTCTGACTAGGGTTAAGAATCCGCACCAGTGACAACAGTAAGGAGCCGACACACAACGCCGACTACAGATAGAACTGCACTAGTTCAAACCCCACGCATCGAACAGGGAACATCCAACATATCCGAAAATCCGTCGCAATAAAAGTAAGAGCAAGCACTAGTGAGCGCGACCTTCAAATCCCATTAAGAAACGCACGAGCTCTGGAAACCAACACGCTCATACCGACGAAAAGGTAGGTAAAAGCCTAAGTGCGGTACAAACCCTCCCGCACAGGACTAAGCTCGAAGCTGTACATGACTAGAACCCTAACAGAACAAAAACTCTAAGCAACAAGCAAAGCCACAAGGAACTCTCATAACCCGGTGCAGTGGCTAAGAACTGAACGGCCGAGAGTGAAGGCCGTGTTGCACACCGAGCCTCCCCTAAGAATCCAGTGACGGTCTCTGATGACCGTGATCAGTCACCGGTCACCACGAATTTCCGTGCTCCCAAGACTGCGATGACCACAAGCTTTTGATTGGTTACATCAATTGCGTACAAAAAAAAATTTGAACCTAACAACGCATCATTTGGCTCTGATATGTAATTGAACACATTGTCGTATTCAATAAATATTTCAAATGCGAAGGCATTAAGATGTAACAATGTTGCAACCTATACTCTCGCTACACTACCCAATGCAATTCTAAAATATATATTTTTTTCAATTCCAGAAAATATTCAAATACCAAGAGAACCAACATCATTTTCACATTTATCAAATTGTGAATATTCTAAATTCTATAAATGTCAACTTCCTTTAATTTTCATGTACAACAGTCTAAAATGATATATACCAATATGCCAAGGCACCAAAAAAAATTTGAGATTTCAAAAAAAATTGACAAAATATCGAGCAAAATATAAAGTAATTTGAAATTATGGCACACAAAAACAAATTTTAGATGTGACAAACTTTGAAATTCATTTTCTTTCAAATCAAAATTAATTAATTTAAAAAATATATATAGCAATGTGTTATAGATTGCATACTACAACTTAGGTGTATCTACTTTTGGACTTTGCCCATACTTATAGTGTGTTTGTTTAAATGAAAAAGTTTCAAATCTTCACTCAATTTTGAAAATTGTTACTTAAGGGGGTGTTTTCTAATATGAAAGATGTGCATATGGATGTTCCCTACATATCCATGCAATTCAATTAAAAAAATCATCAAAAAAATGTATTCAATCAAATATTTTGTAAAACCACAAAAACTTACTTTAAAAATTCACCAAAAAAAGGAATTTTGCTTTTTTGAAATTGAAATTTGGGTATGCTTAATTGGATAATCCCAAGTAGTACCCCCGGTGCAAGACTGGGGAAACCCAAATATGTTCAAACATGTTCGCCCCTCCAGTCATTTTGGGTTGACGATCCATCGCCATGCTCTCTTCAATACACAGATTCATTTTGAGCATTTGCAGGGACTAAATTCTGCAATGGACCCTGCAAGTGCTGTGAGTTGCAAAATTTGGGGGAAACACAGAGCTCAAGATTACATACAGATCCAAGGGCTTTGAATGAGAAGGATTATAAATTGTAATCCTCTCCTAAACCAACCAACCAAAGGAGACACACTGACAGATGCCTTCAACACCACCAGACTTGGCGATGTGTCACTTGCAGCCAAAATAACGGAATTCATAGAGTGTTGGGACGTTGAGGCATTACGAGATTATAAAACTTGTTGGCAAGGAAGAATTCCTTGCCGTTGGAACCTACAGCTCTTTTCCAACCACACCAACCTCTGCCGCGGATGTTTTTCAAGTCCTCACCGCCAGTGTAGTGTGAGGGTCGAGAATCAGGAACACCGTCATCTCATTGTAATCAATTCCCAACGAGGTATACGCCAAAACACCTCCACCTGCAAAAAAATCATCAAGCAATTAAAGGAAGGTACAAATTATCCTAGAAAATGGAGCCTTCGGATGTAAGGGATGTTTTCATAGGGTAACATACAGTGATTGAAACCAGTAAGGACGACGACGCTAAAATTGAGTAGTTTTGAGTAAGCCATATGGACACTTTCTATTGCTCACATTCATATATTATTTAAACCAAAACAAGCGATGCTCTGCGCTGATTCTGGTGATATTAATTTTGGCCCTATCTGAAGTAGATATTTTTACAAACTATTACTTCTAAACAGAGAACCCTTGGTTCTTGTGAAACTTATGCAAATCGAAGGAGAGCACAACGTGAGGCTACCTATCATTATCGGAGTGCCTTGGGTCCTGAAGTGTAGAGCTAGTTCACTGCACTTGCTGGGTAGGTCTGCACCACTCCGCACATCCAAGACTTTACAAGTTGCCTGCAGGAGGTACAAGATTGATACTTACATCATCAACAACTACAAGATTGAAAGAATGCGATAATTCCACAACCTACAGACTTCCAGGACTTAGAGCAGCCCGACAGCTACACGGGGAAGCAACACTGTAAAGGTTCTGCACCATTGATCTTAGAAGATCAATGGTGCAGAACCTTTACAGTGTTGCTTCCCTGTGTAGCTATGGGGCTGCTCTTATCGTAATATTCACCCTGAAAATGATTGATATCTAAGAGCCTAAAATAATGGCAAAAAGTGGCTGCTTCCATGTCTTTAGGAATTCAAATAAATCATCTAGGAACCATCTACGAATGCAAAAAAATTTACCAATAGAAAAAGAAACCAAGCCGAAATCCTTCCGTTGACGTGCTCTATGCTGAGGAACAGAACTCCGTTGGTGGAAAATTACAGGCAGTTACAAAATTTGTTGGACTTTTTACACTTTTCTTTGGTATGGCAGTTGTGGGTGGCACACAGAGTCTTTTTGATGGTTTCTTACGAGTACTATCACTATCTACAAGATCGCTTTGATGACGCTGTGAGTTTGCTTTTCAATTTTCTCGTTGCGAGGATAGAGAAAGAAAATCAATACTTGTATCAGAGGACCAACTGCATTAGCTTCCAAGGTACACATGTTTTGTCAGCGAATTAGACAACTCACTGACGTGTACCTACATGACCAACATCAAAATAAGGGATGGTAAAGTAGAGCTGCGTTATAGAAAGCTAACCTCCAGATGTGGGCAGCACGACATGAACATCACAAAACCTTCTTGACCCTGCAAGGAAAGCCACAAGGTCTCTGAGTGCTTGGACCATCTGAAGGGGACCCTAAACCATGATACCATCACCGAGTAATGATTCCAACCACTGAGGATTTGGAGCAGGGCTTCACGTGTGGAGGTACTAGTGAATTCCATTGCCATCACTGCATTCGCAACTCGAAGCCAAGGTCGGTCCAAGGGTAAGTTAGTCTGAGTCTTTGGTGCAAAGACTTCCTGCTATCCCTGCCACATGATCAACCCGCTCTCATTGGTGAAAATCTTAAATATAGGTCAGGTAGCTCGAATCAGCACAAACCAAAATAGTCCAACATAATTATTACGGGTTCACAACTCTCTCCGACCACTTTCATTGCCTTAGGGAAAAGAGGAGGGTCCAGAGTCATGAACCCCATCCTCCACCACAATCTCAGAGAGTCGTCAATCTCTCGTACATGGTATTCTCATCGCACAATACTTATTGATATATCAGAAATAGTTCAATTTCATTGAACTCCACTTTCAATGACATAACAAGTTCTACACCTACAATGAGAACCAACCTTACACAAATATAACACTCCCGGGTGTTTAGGTGAACCACCGAAATGGAAGAGACTGTACTGTACATTGGGGTTCTGAGATGCATTCTTCTTCACCATCTTGGACATTGACATCAATTGATCACAAAGACCAGGTATAAATAAGTAGAGATTCGACAGCCTCCACTAACGACATATGACTGGGTGCCACATAAAGCACATCCACATTCTGCTTCAGAAGTTGCACTGCCACTGGCGTCCTTGCTGCAAAGGCATATGCACAGGAGGAACAAATCAACTGAAAATATTTGCACATGATGTATGCTCAACATGTCCGAATAAAACCACAGTGGAAAAGTTTAAATATAGTTTTAAGAAACCCTCTGCAATGTAAGATGAACTAATCACACATGCCCCCAAGAACAAGTAGAAACTGTAGCAGGGAAGTTCCCTCCCGACCTTCAGCCAAAAATCGCACCTTGCTGCTTTTCAAATTCTCAAAAAACTTCCTAATGGCTCCAGCAGCTTGTTCCTCGCACTCTGCGTAAAAGATGTTGAAATATCAATCAGCAGAGCATTATGCTTTCTCATCTTTTGACCAATCAATTTAGAACCATGCACATAACACATATCAAAATATACCTTACTAGATTGAAAAAATTCTCCATGGTACGTTGATGTTAATCTATTACGACATTAGATCAAAATTAGAATAATGTTAAATTAATGTCAATTAAAGTTGAAGCGTTAACTTAGTAGGAGCCAATGTACTATCATGTTCACGGTAACTATACTAACATCACACCAACATCAAATCTTAGAGCTCTTTCTGAAAAATTGAGATTAGTTAGGATCATAGACTCCAAATGCTCAAACCCTGTGCTGGTTCAAAGAGGAGTAGTTACGAGTCAAGAAAAGCTAACATCTGTACAGTTGCAATCTCAATTTGGAGTCAGATGTGTGCAAAATCAAATATGAAGAAGTTCGACTCAAACAAAATTTAGGCCTCAAAAATTCTTACAATCGTATAAAATCGGTTTTCATCTATTACCGGCATTCGAAGTGGTTACTTTTCCAAAATCTCAAATTTTCAAATGACTCAAAAAACGTTCCAAGCAAATGTACTGTACTAGGTGTGAAATTCTACTATACATTTATGCTACAGTTTTTTTATAACCCTGAATTTCCAAGAACCCAGATAGTTTGATGCATTAAGTTACCACTCGACATGAGGACTATATGAATCCAATGCCTACCAACTTAACATTAAGAACTTTGTCAATCTAGTGGAGGTGGCTCTTGGAGGTGGGGGCTCTTTTAAAGGCCACTTGCCCCTTCTCCAAACAGGGACATACGGAGTACAGAGCTGCAAAGGTGTGTTTCTCAATTTAAGATTACACTTTCCCTTGGTTCCTCACGAAGAAATGTGGTGAAGATACGCATCCCAAACCCTAAATCTTGCAGTAAGTTATCGCAATTAGTGAAACCAAATGCGCGTGCACTCAAACCTCTCTACTCCTAACATCTGGGGTCCAAAAAATTTCACTGTAGACAAGGTTTGAGTGAGAGAAAAGTGTGCTATGCAGCCGATGACAGTGTAACAAACGTGCAGGATGTTCTAGAATGATCACATTAAAGGGCGTTTGAGTGTGCAAACCTGAGGGAGTTGCGGTCGGTGGCAAATAGAGGGGCAAAATCAAACGCAATTGGCAACGAAAGAAAGCGCTCCCATCCCAAAGACTGCCCTCAAACTCCTGCACATCAAGGGCCTGTAAGCTGGATTGATTTCCAGCTTCATACCAGCTGTACTCCAACTTCAAACTGGAGCTAGCCGCAGCCACAACACATCCATTGACTGGCAACTGAAGCTCCTTCCGCAGTTTCAGCGCAATTTGTCCCGCTCTCAACGCACCTGCTTCAAACTCAACTGCCCCCAGCACTTCCAGGCCTGGGCAACAGTATCCGCAGCTCCTCTGCCTCCATAAACACCCAATTTTCAAATTACCACACATGTGCAAACAGAAACCCTAAGATTAAGACATAGCAGAATACTGGTGGGTTTCACACACCGCCTATTAGGCTATGTTCAGCTAATTACCTGAGGTCTCGTTAATTCCAGAGAACCAATTTTGTCTTCAATTGCTGATAAGCAGGTGGATGCTCTTAAATCCACAATTGAACCCGGCAATCGAACCCCTAAATCAGGAGTCTTTCGTGAGCTTTTCAACCAGCAGTTTCTCCCTTCCACCGTTTAGAATTTCACACCCCGCTCCTCGGCACTCAAGCGAATAATTGATCAACAGAATTTCAGACGATAAGCAATTCACCTCAACCATAAACACTCAATTGCAATTCACGTGCAAAACAAGCTAGTAGGTATCAGGGAACTATGAATCCTTGGTCCTTAGCGGGTTGGCAAGTTATTATATTTATCATCATTTTGCAATCTTTCAGGTGCATTTTACAGCTTAAGAATAGAGCATGAAAAAACGCCATTAAAAAATTGTGAACCGATCCTGGGAGCTCGGAAATTCGTGGTGACCGAGGACTGAACACGGTCACCGGAGACCGTCACTCGTCTATGCCTTCAACACCACCAGACTTGGCGTTGTGTCACTTGCAGACAAAATAACGGAATTCATATAGTGTTGGGACGTGGAGACATTAAGAGATTATAAAACCTGTTGGCAAGGAAGAATTCCTTGCCGTTGGAACCTACAGCTCTTTTCCAACCACACCAACCTCTGCCGCGGATGTTTTTCAAGTCCTCACCGCCAGTGTAGTGTGAGGGTCGAGAATCAGGAACGCCGTCATTTCATTGTAATCAATTCCTAACGAGGTTTACGTCAAAACACCTCCACCTGCAAAAAAATCAAGCAATAAAAGGGAGGTACAAATTATCCTAGAAAATGGAGCCTTCGGATGTAAGGGATGTTTTCATAGGCTAACATACAGTGATTGAAACCAGTAAGGACGACGAGGCTCAAATTGAGTAGTTTTGAGTAAGCCATATGGACACTTTCTATTGCTCACATTCATATATTATTTAAACCAAAACAAGCGATGCTCTGCGCTGATTTTGGTGATATTAATTTTGGCCCTATCTGAAGTATATAATTTTAGAAACTATTACTTCTAAACAAAGAACCCTTGGTTCTTGTGAAACTTATGCAAATCGAAGGAGTGAGGCTACCTATCATTATCGAAGTGCCTTGGGTCCTGAAGTGTAGAGCTAGTTCTCTGCACTTGCTGGGTAGGTCTGCACCACTCCGCACATCCAAGACTTTACAAGTTACCTGCAGAAGGTACAAGATTGATACTTACATCATCAACAACTACAAGATTGAAAGAATGCGATAATTCCACAACCTACAGACTTCCAAGACTCATCGCAATATTCACCCTGAAGGTGACCGATATCTAAGAGACTAAATGGCCCAAAGGGGCTGCTTCCATGTCTTTAGGAATTCAAATAAATCATTTAGGAACCATCTAGGAATGCAACAAAAATTACCAATAGAAAAAACAAAACCAAGTCCTACATTTTTGAATGATAGACATGATTTGGAAGTTTCTAGAATTGGTTGATAGCTTCCAAAGTGCACTTCTTATTTTAGTTTAGGCACTTTAGGTTTAAGATATGCTTACACCAAGTAAATTGTCCAGCACGTAACAGAGATTCGTTGAGCCTATCCACTACTGAGAAACAATGAAGGACGCATCCTTATCTCCAATCTCCACAAGCGTTCCCTGAATTTCTCTGTAGAGAGAAAAATGAAAAACCCCACTCAATTTCACCATTTAAGCCATTTCTTACAGGCTTCCAGATATTACTAGCAATTCTGTTCAATACTGAAATCAGGATTATCGAATTCACGTTTGACAGCAGATCAAATTTATAAGTGAAATCCTTCTGTTAACGCGCTCAATGGTGAGGAACAAAACTCCGTTGGTGAAACATTACAGGCATTTGCAGCCATTTACAATTCTTTCGGACTCCTGTTCTTATATTGAGGGACTCCTATCCAGATGGTTTCTCAAATATACGAACTGTCTACTCGGGTAGAAGCAAGATTTGAAATATGAAGAGATAAAAAGGTCCCACCTGCGAGTAGGAACAAGGACAGAAGAATAATGCTGGAGTCTGAACCAAGAAATGATAGTTTGCAAAGGTCGGTACGCACATCCCCAGCCCTAAAAAGACAATGGAAATCATTCTTTCAGAGCGTTTGATGATACAACAGAGTCACCGTACCATGAAGAAAACAAAAGCGAATCCAACCAGGAATTTACTCGTACCAGCGTACTGTTACAGACGTAGCAGTGAACTTAGTGGAACATTTTCAAAGCCGATTTAACACCCTCAAATATATGATACAAGTATTGATTTTCTTTCTCTATCCTCGCAACGAGAGAATTGAAAAGCAAACCCACACTGTCATCAAATCGATCTTGTAGATAGTGACAGTACTCGTAAGAACCATCAATGAGACTCTGTGTGCCACCCACAACTGCCATAACAAAGAAAAGCGTAAAAAATCCTACAAATTTTGTAGAATTGCAGCGCACCAGGTACTAGATGCTTGAAGACCAACTGCATTAGCTTCCAATGCACACATGTTTTTGTCAGCGAATAAGACAACTCACTGACGTGTACCTACATAACCAACATCAAAATAAGAGATGGTAAAGTAGAGCTCCGTTGTAAAATGCTCACCTCCAGATGGGGGCAGCCCAACGTGAACATCACACAACCTCTTGACTCTGCAAGGGAAGCCACAACTGAAGGTCTTTGAGTGCTTGGACCATCTAAAGGGAACCTTGATCCATCACTGAGTAATGATCGATTCCAACCACTGAGGATATGGACCAGGACTTCACCTGCGGAGGTTCTAGTGGATTCCATTGTCATCAGTGCATTTGCAACTGAAGCAAAGGTCGGTCCAAGGGTAAGTTAGTCTGAGTCTTTGGTGCAAAGACTTCCTGCTATTCACTGCCACATAATGATCTGCTCTCATTGGTGAAAATCTCGAATATAGGCCAGGTAGCTCCAATTAGCACAAACGAAAAAGTCCAACATAATTATTACGGGTTCACAACTCTCTCCGACCACTTTCATTGCCTTAGGGAAAAGAGGAGGGTCCAGATTCATGAACCCCATCCTCCACCACAATCTCCGAGAGTCGTAGATCTCCAAGATCTGACGACCCTGAATGTTTAGGCTGGAGGAGAGGGTTATGTTCGATACGCGTCTCAGGCCTTTGGCCCTCAACCAGTTATCTAACACAACAAATATTGAACCATCTTAGTAACGCCTGTGCATGAATGAACAGCCAAAATCCTCCTGCTCTACTCTTAATTACTACCTGTTGACCTAAGCCCCCATTAAGTGAGCCATGTTAACAACCGATAATATTTAGGATCATAAAACTGAGGTCTTCAATAGCAATCCGACGATACAGATATACTAGACTAGTTTCAATTGCCTCTACCATCTAAAACATTACCACAAATCCCTCGAACAAATTCATACTGTATAGTACAACAGAATCTGCTAGTGAATTGAGAAGTAGTAAGGATGATGTGAAGACCTTAAGCTTACCACGAGCAATCTCAGTTTCCCCATAGCTAAGATCATAAACTGCTGCATATTGCACGTGAAAGTTTAATACATGATATTCTCATCGTACAATGGTCATTGCTATACCAAAAATAGTTCAATTTCATTGTATTCCACTTCCAATGACATAACACGTTCTACACCTACTATGAGATACAGCCTTAAGGTACGTTCCCACTCGACGTCAGGGGACAGTGCTTTGAGCAGTAAATTCGTGGTGCATTCCCACTGAGGGGGTCGTTTTATGCCGAACCTAGCTGGCTGTTGATGTGGCAGGGTGCAAAGACCATGATTAAGGCCATGTACTGATGTAATTTCGGAGGCCCACCATTGCGTCTGTTGTCGTGCGTCGGACATTTAAAATCTTCCGAAAATGTAGATTTCGTATTGTACATAGCGTTATTAATTAGGTGGTGGGCTCATACTTGCATTAAGGAAGGAGCGCCAAAACACTTATCCCTCTTCTACGTAATGGTGGGCCCAGTGCCCGAGAAAGTTCTTGTCAGAGCCATCGTCTGCAAGAGTTGTATTGACGGCGCTTGGTTTTGCAAATTGTGTGTACAAAAGTGGAACACTGCAAGTTGAAAGACTTGTATTCTGTAGTTGCATTTCAGTTCATGCTTTTAATGTTTTGCCAGTCATTCGTTACACAGTGTTCAATAGCTCGTTACTGCTTGTGACTGTCAACAGTGCTGTATGACACAATGACTGCATAGTAGTGTCGCATAAAGTTCCCGGAGCTGTCTGCTGTGGCCATACGTTGATTTCGTGAAGGACTATGGAGAATCAACGTGCTCGTCCACAGCTGCCAACACCCATCCGGCCAACAGCCATTCCAATTCAGCGTCCACAGTTGCCGACACCCATCCGGTCGACGGCAATTCCAATTCAGCGTAAGCTTTTCTCTGGTAATACGAATTCACGGGAATGTTAGTTATGCTTCAGTGTAGTACATCGCGTTCCAAGCGAGTACCTGCAAAAAACGAACAACCCTCCGATGCCTCAATGAGTACATGAATAGCAATAGTTGTAGTAGAACCACTACACTTTTCGGACACACTGCAAATATCCCACTGAATTATGTGAAGAAAGTCAGCACATTCGAGTAGTTCCACTTTACATTTCAAGTTTACATCGACATCATGGTAACCTGCAGAATATTCAAAGCGTAATGGATTCCAGACATTCAGAATAGCACCGCACATTCTTTTATCTGTGTTCCGTGTGTACATTACACATAGTTTCACATCGCAGAACCAGAAGAACTGTGTTTGTTTTAATCGCAGTCCCTGTTTTATTTGTTAGCGAAGTGTAATGAAGGAAGTGGTTGAGAGCTGCACTTACTGTAATGTCGACTTCGACATCAACATTTCCAGAAGATCGCGTAGTTTTGTGAAGCATATACCATAATTTCATATTTGCGTCCGTCTTCTTGTATCAGCTGCTTCGCTTCGGTATCGAGAAATCAGTGTTTTCGAAATGCATGAGCACGTCCTTCCTTGGGGGGTCTTCCTGCACATTGAACGGAATCATTTGGTCAGTGCAGAATGTGGGAATGAATCTGTAACGACTACATTGTATGTTCTTGAACTGATCCTGTCATTTGCCAATTTCAGATAAACATTGTTCAACTGACCCTTCTGCATAGATGTCGTCAATGACTACGTCTGAAATGCGCTGCGTGTAGGCCCGTACTGTCCACTGCTGCGTCCAGTCTTCACGGGAATACGTCCGGTCTTCACTCCGGTGAGCACGAATCGGCAATCCATGGAACTTGACGACGACAACGTCATTGGACCTGCAAATGCAAAACGACCTAGGAAAGACAGAGGACCGAACTAGCAGACAGCAGAAATTCTGGTCCTCATCCAGGGAAAACGAAAGCAGTATTTTGCCGAGAAGGACGCAGTCGATGGCAGAGATCTCATGATTCCTGACAGCAACAAGTGGCACAGAATCTCATAGTTAGTCATGAATGCTGGTTTTTCAAGCGTTGTCCGTGACGGAGCAGCGTGCAAAACAAAATGGAACCAGCTCTTACCGGACTATAAAAGGATTGTTGACTACTTTGGACGTAGTGGTCACAACTTCGCTGATTATTGGGACTTGACTCCAGTTGAGCGGAAACAAGAAGGACTTCCCCGACAATTCTCTGAGGAGTTCTTTCATGCTATTCACGAATGGTTTGGCAGCCGTCCACTCATACAACCTCCTCATCTTCGAGATTTCCTGTCACCACAAGACTCCAACTTCAAGGCCCCTACACATGGCAACATCAACGACACGACAAACCTGGATACGGACACCGAGACGGATGATCTCATGGACTTCGAAGACCAGTCGCTTCCTCAGTCTACAGAAGACAGTTCTTTCAAGCAGTCGGCCCTCCCGAATGCTGACTCCGGTCCGCACGAAGCACAGCAGGCAGGCGTCCGCAGACCATTTCCGACGGCTTCCGCACCCACTGTCCCTGCCGGCATTACTCCGTTTGTCATCAGCTCCTCCGAGAACAACACGGACGACACGCACAGACGATCAGGCAACACAGGAGTGCGTCGGAAAAATCTTTCCAGACATGCGGTGATTGCACAAGCTACTAAGGAAACCGGCTCAATAATGGCATCGCAAATGAAAGATATTTCAGATGCTTCTCTCCAAATTGAGCGTTCAAAGATCGAGGTTCAGCTGCGGTTGTTCACGGAGCAGATGACTTACCACAGAGAAAGAGATCGGAGAATCCACGAATCTGCGATGCTTGCACATGAGAATGCAAGGCTGGCGATTGTTAAACAAACTGAAATGGTACATTGTTTGACGCAATTGACCACTATGTTAGGAAGTGGACTGAGCAATTCCAGGCCCAAATTTTTACATACTCCACACGTTGGCGGCGAAAGCTCCCGCCAGGCAGAGCAGACGACCTTCGGAAGAGAAGACCCTCCGATTGAACAGTTGGACCTAACCGCAGGAGCGGGCCAACACATCTATCGGAAATGGCGTTCGGCAACAAGATGTTACTGACTCCGTGACGAATGCTGGTATTCCTCAGTAGCTGTTGCTGATTTACATCCACAACGTCGATTCCTTCGTACTCTCACTGTACAGGCTACAAAACTCTATTAGTGAAAAAGGACATAAAATCGGCATTACGGCATTTATAAGCTCTCCGCGCTATATGTATATTGTAATTCACAGATGAACTCCGTCATGGTCACACCGGTATGACACATGAGTACAGTTTCTTGAGATGGGAGTTTGTCCCTAGGCAGAGGTAGTTGCAGTTTTAGGAAACTGCAGAATACTACGACACCACTCCCGTTGTGGCCGTCTCCGCAGCAGTTACAGTAGTACAACTTCCTTGGACTTGTCACAATGTACATGTAAGAATATGAACAGAAAAAAAAAAAAATTGTGAATAATCTGAAGAGCAGAGTGTCACTGGAATTGCAAATGCAGTACATATTGAACATGAATTGCATGAAAACATGTAACGGAATTCAGCATAACCGAAATAGATTTTATCGTGAAATCTACTGAGCACGTCTGCGGGTGGTGAGATACGCTCCAAGCTCCAGACGTTTCTGCTTAGCTGCATCGGAGACGTCTTCATCAGCGTCTCTACGAAAATTGTCCACACAATTTCCGTTGACCACTGGTACAGCGGTCTGCAATCCTTCCATTTGCAAGACATGTAGTAATTCCTCCACTTCTTCATGAGACTGCCGGAGCAGTACATTATGCAGAATCGTGCAGCAAACAATAACATCGGGCAGAAATGTCAAATGCAAGTCACTCTTCTCGAGCAACTCTCGAAAAGTTTGCTTGAGAATGCCGAATGCATTCTCGACTACGCATCGGCCTTTTCTTAATTTCTTATTGAAAAGACGCTCCGATATTGACATGTGAATACTTGCTTTGTGAGGCACCATTAGCCACGGTTGCAAAGGGTACCCTAAGTCTCCGATCAAGTACGGAGAGTGTCCATCGACAAAAAACGCGTCATCCATCAACTGTCCATGCGTTGCCAAGTAATGCAGGGAGGATCGCCAGAGCATGCGGCTGTCATTTGTGGATCCGGGCATTCCTACATAGAGATCTAGAAATCGCTTGTCGCTGTCAACTACAGCTTGACAGTTCATACTGTAGGCACCGCTCTTGAAGTAAAAATAGTCTGCCGATCCAGACGACGGTTTTGAAATCGGCACCTGCATGCCGTCAATGGCTCCAACTACTGCAGGTAAAGAGCACAGGTCACTGAATTTTGACTACGTCAATTGGAGTCGTTCGCCTGTCGGCCAAGAAATTTCGTGCCTCAAAGCGATGTTGATTGCAAAGACCACCTCTCGAAGAACCTTGCAGACGGTGCTTCGACCTATGGCAAACATCTCACTGCAGATTGTGAGATTTGCACCATGAGTTAGTTTGAACAAAGTGCAGGCCAAGCAAACTACAACTGGAACCGCCAAACGGTATTTGGTGGGGTTTTTTTGCACTCGAGGTTTTATGATTTCGGCCAATGCAAACACAGATGTTTTCGTCATTCTGAACATCGCAAGCCAACGTGAATTATCGTATTGGTCCACTAGAAATCGGGAAAACCAAGTTGTTGATCGGGGCCGAACCCAGTAACTCAATTCGTCACTGAAACCCACTGAAGAGCAACACAATCTGTAGTGCTGCAGCGAGTTACTGAACAGGGAAAACGTATCAAGAACGGGGAAATCCGTCAGCACGCCTGCTGCGATGTCAGCGCTGTCCTCTTCCTCATTTGCGGACGAAGGCAGAAGTGAAGTCTGGTTTGCGTCAAGAAGTAGCGCCAGCACCCAAGATGCGAAGGACGCAACATTATAAAAGTCGCCAAAAGAGTCCATGTCTGAATTCAAACGAAGCGGTTTCCTATAGACTGCAGAAGCGGAAACCCTTGTCAGTGAACCCTAAAAACAAATGCAAAAGACAAGACGCACAATGTACACACCCATGTGAAAGTCTCACTGCCGAAATCGCACAAATACACTGAAAAGCCACAGGATTGTCAGGAAATGAGTCATGAATCATGACAACGACGCTCACTGAAAACAGCGTCGACTTACCGTGACTGTGGATGCAGTGGCCACTGATTACTGCATACGACGTGAGTGCAAAAGACCCTGTCGTCCTGCTCCACAACACATGAGCAGTATTGGGAAGACGTTCTTCCCGATGTACCGCAGATTTTCCTATTGTCGCCCACCAGGCGTCTGCGCCTCACTTGTTACCTCCTGAACAATGAGTATGTTGACACACAGACATTGGCAATGTAATCGTACGAACAACAACGAAGAAGATGCAGTTAACACCGCAAGACATGCCGACGCAAGCACAAGAGAAACAGAACTACTTTGAACAGCATATAGTATGTAGGTGCTTCCCCCAACCACGAACGCAGTGCGTACTCCACAATCCCTGACCTCAAATACATACGAGAGCGCCGTCGACAGTAGCATACATCGCAGAATGTCACAATCGGGATCGTCACGCTTTCTCAAAACGTCGCCTCCACCGTCTTTCTCGACGGAACTTCAGCCGGATCCACCTCTACTTGTCATAGGACTGACAGAGTAGGTGGGAACGGCTCCAAGCATTTGAGCGCAAAAATTACATTCATGACTCCGAGTGGGAACGTATGCTTCGCTTCTTCAGAAGGTACTGACACTTTCATTCTACCATTAACCAGTTTCCGTGTGAAATGGTTCAGTACATTTCTGACTCAGCTCTTACACTGTAATTAAGGTTCTTCCATACATCCAAGTGGGAACTTACCTTTACACAATTATAACACATATAGGTGCTTATATAAACCACCAAAATGGAATAGACTGTACCTTGGGGTTCTGAGATGCATTCTTCTTTACCATCTTGGACATCGACATCAAACATCGACATCAATTGATCACAAAGACCAGCTATAACTAGAGATTTTAACAGCCTCCACTAAGGACATATGACTGGGTGCCACACAAAGCACATCCACACTCAGCTTCAAAAGTTGCACTGCCACTGGCGTCCTTGCTGCAAGGGCATATGCACAGGAGGATCAAATCAGCTGAAAATATTTGCACATAATGTAAGCTCAACATCTCCGAATACCACCACAGTGGAAATTTCTTAATATAGTTTCGAGAAATCCTCAACTATGTAAGATGAACTAATCGCACATGCCCCCATGAACGAGTACAAACTGTACCAGGGAGGTCCTGCATAAGCAGAGATGTGTTATTCTCCATTGAAGAGCAGGACATGGCACATAGCTTGACTGGTGCCGGAATCTATGTCAAAATCCACATGAGCCCAACGTCATAATGGTAACCTCACAGCTACCCTTCTCACCTTATCATAGAAAATTCAAAGCAGAATTCTTTTAAGTGCTTAAATCGTAATGGATATTATGGTGAGATTTAAGGTAGGAGGTCCTAAAATGGAGCGGGTTCTAAAACCAATTAGGCTCTAGAGGCACATTTTGCACTTTCCAATGTACAAGTGGTGTGCATTTGAGGAGGTGGGTCGGTTTTAGAGCCACAAAAATGCATTTTTCTGCAACTTCAGAAATTCATAACTAATTCTACAAAGCTTCAAAAAATATGAAACAACTTGGGTTAGATGACAATTTCTCTTGCCTTTCAAGGAAAATTTACTGAAAAATATTCAAAGAAGTTCTACTTCCCCAATAGTCAACTTCAGCTCTTAGATGAGCGGTTTATGGACCTCCTACCTTACTCTTACTTCAAAATTCCACAAGATTTATAATTATGTCAATCTTGATTAGTCTTCTCTTAAAAGATTGCTATAGAAAATGTTAAGATATTGTTCACCTACTTCAAATTTGTATCCATGGAAATTAATACTAATTTAATTTAATATTGAAGTTACTTGCAAACCCAGATCTTATTTTGCAATTAGTATCTATAGTATGTGGTTCAGAGACATTCTACAATCTTCTAATCTAAAGGTCAAATCTTACCAAGACTTGACTACCACTTGTTTAATTACACTATAATAATATTTTTTAATAATACAGCTACCACAATTATATACTATTAATGAATATCCTAATTTCAATAGAAATTGTTGTAAAGAACATCACCAACAAAATTGTGATTTTTACAATTTTCCATAACCACCCTCGACAGCTAGGCTCTAATGAAAAACTAAGCCCCCAAATCACTAATAATCCAATTCTAACTATAACTAAAGTTAGAATTGAGAATCAAATTTCACCAAGGCTTGTAGCATCGTAGAATCTACGGGCTTTATAAACTTTCAATAGTTCTGCATCAATTTAGGATTTAGAGTTTAATGGAGTTTAAAATTTGTCTTTCTACTTATATCAAACAATAATCCTTAAATAGTTACGGTCAAGTAGACACTTCAAATGATGGAATGTTGAGGTTCATGAGGGTCTACACTCCTAGACCCTCCAGTATTTGATACAATGACCGTTCTTTAGTGGAAAAGTTAGTTTGAGGTATCCAAATACTTCCAAATGTTACTTTCAATGTTGAAGTACATTTGAGATATCCATTCTCTCATGTAGATAAGCAATTAAATTCTTTTCCACCTCCATCTCACTTTTTTTCTGCTACTTTGAAGAGCTAGGTTGTTTCTCCCATGGTGGTTTATCAAACAGTAAAATGTTGTGAATCACATATAGCCAACTTATCCCAACCACTCTACAAGTTCTATGAACAATACTTTATATAACAAAACATAGAAAATATATTGAGGCATCCAATGAATATATTTCCTACTTTTGCATGTCACTTTTTCCTGCTTAACTAGGTTGTCCTTGCCAATTGGCACTACTTCCTATCCAAATCTCCCTTCATGGCTCCTTTGGAGCATGACATTTTCAATGTTTCATTGTCCCATTCCATCATAGAATGTAGTAGCCAAGGATCTAACCAATACCCTATGCATTGACCTTAATTACCAACTCTCCTACAACCATCAAGGTCCTAATAGCAAAAATAGAACATATTATATTAAAATATTAAAGCAACCAATTGAATTCTTTACCATACCTCCACGTTACTTTTTTCCCTTTTTAAGCACTTTTTTGCCATCTTGGAGTCTATGGTTTCACGTGCCTAAGTGGCAAGTGCTCGTATCTATTTTTCGGAATACCACTTGAACATGAACAATGGTAGATGGTGGACAACTCAATAATTATTGATCCCGTAGGCAACATTTACTAAATGTTCAATACATTGACATTGAAAGAGAATAGCCATTTTAGAAAGCCTACATATATTCACCTTAAATTTCATCTCCTTACCCTAAAACCGCCAAGTCTTTGATTGAGCTCAATTGCATTTTAACCCCCGAGGTCCCAAGGCAATTCTTTTGTCAAAAAACACTCAAAACTACCATTTTTGTTGCATTCATCCAAGAAAGAAGAAAAAACATTTTTTTATAGAATCTAACCATGGGATCTTGTACTTCACTTGTGTAAGATTATATGGTAAAAATTTCATTAAATATTCCCTTACGGATTGAAAAATATTAGCATTCATAGTTGGATAAAAAGGGTTTTTTCAAGAACATCCTTAGATTGCTCGGAAAACAAGATCGTCCATAACTTTCTCATCACTAGTTCAAAATAATGATTTAAAGTTTTATGTATAGAAAAAAATATAATAAGCTAGGAAAAAAACAATTTAAAATTATTTTGACTTTTTGTGATTTTTTAGGGATTGCTTGTTGACCTCCATTTTTTATTGTTTGTGCAATAACTTTTGCTTCCAGGCATTGATTGAAATGAAAATTATATTCCTCTAAAGCTTATATATTTTTCTAGCTTTACAAAAAGTTTTATTAAATTATGATAAATATTGAGACTTTATGAGCCTACCTTGAGTCGCATTTTGGCCCCCATAGGACCAATGGGACTTTAGGGGTTAATGTAACCAACGACATACTATTGCATGGTAGTAGAACACATTACATGGTAGTAAAGTGTGTGATCAAATGGTTAAATTGCATTGAATTGTATTTTTGTTGACATTTTAGCAATCATGGCATTGCATGATAGAACAAATATTAATCAAACAACCAGTAGCTACACTCCAAGTTGTATTCTTCTGTCAAAGTATAAGCCAATAATATGCGAAAGCCAAAAATCCATTGATTAACCTTCTACAATAGACTTTGCAACCATGTACTTGGTTGAGAATTGCAATATAGACTTGTGGCTACGTGGCCAGATTTATCTAGAATATCTAGTAATCTATAAATCTCTTGATTTCCATGACTTGAAATCATTCTTGTGCTTTCTTGGTGACAGGCTTGCCAGCTTCTATGGTTATGTCCAATTTCTACATAATAGGACTGATGTTTGACTAAAGGAATACTTGTTGCGATGTTTTAAATTAACACGACAATTACATGAATTAGTGGTGGAGCAAAATAAAAGTATTAAACACCTGCATGCCAACAAGAGTGCCCTACAAAATATTGTCACATCTTGTGAATTGTAAGTATCTTTATTGCTAATTGATATGCATGACTAGGAAACTAGGCATGATTGAGGAGCAAATAAGATATTTACAAGTTGAAATTGTTGCACACACTGAGGACAAAAAAAGATGCATAGAAGAAATCAGTGCGGAGATGAATGCCTTAATCACTACCAACACATAGCAAATTACGGGCGTACAAATTCACCATAAAGACCAACTTTGAGATCTCAATGCTGAACTTTTGAAAACCAAAAATAATTAAAGTTCAGACATCTGACAAATTCTCTTATTTACTTAGTTCCATTTCAAATTTAACTTTTGTAATTTTGGAGGCCTCCAAATAAATCATATAGCTTAACAAGCTTGGAACAAAAACAAAAACTCAATTCTTCCAAGTGGCTCAATGTTCCAAGTGAATTAGGTAAAATTTGGATTCCACTTCTTTGCAGATACAAGTTTTTCAAATTTTGGAGGCCTTCAAACGACTTTCAAAGCTTCTTAAAGCTTGGAAGAATACTACAAATTCAAAACATCCAAAAGGCTCAATGTTCCAAATGACTTAGATAAACTTTGGATACCACTCTATTTTCTCAAGCTTTGAACAATACTTCAAATTGAACACTTCCAATAGGCTCAATGTTCCAAATGATTTAGGTAATCTTTGGATTCCACTTTGTTGGAGATCCAGGTTCTTCAAATTTTGGAGGCCTCCAAATGACTTTGGTAGCGTTTCAAGCTTTGAACAATATTCCAAATTCAACACTTCGAAGAGGCTCAATGTTCCAAATGATTCAGGTAAACTTTGGATTCCACTCTATTGGAGATTCAAGTTCTTTAAATTTTGGCCTCCAAATGACTTTGGTAGCGTTTCAAGCTTTGAACACCACTTCAAATTCAATACTTCCAAGAGGCTCAATGTTCCAAATGATTCAGGTAGACTTTGGATTTCACTCCATTGGAGATGCAAATATTTCAAATTTTGGAGGCCTCCAAATGACTTTGGTAGCGTTTCAAGCTTTGAACAACACTCCAAATTCAACACTTCCAAGAGGCTCAATGTTCCAAATGATTCAGGTAAACTTTGGATTCCACTCCGATGGAGATCCAAGTTTTTCAAATTTTGGAGGTGATGAAATGAATGTGGTACCTTCTCAAACTTGGAACAACCTTGCAAATTCAACACTTTCAAGAGGCTCAATGTTCCAAATGACTTAGATAAACTTTGGATACCACTCTATTGGAGATCCAAGTTCTTCAAAATTTAGAAGCCACTAAATGAATGTGGTAGCTTCTCAAGCATTGAACAATACTTCAAATTCAACACTTCCAATAGGTTCAATGTTCCAAATGATTCAGGTAAACTTTGGATTCCACTCACTTGGAGATCCAAATTCTTCAAATTTTGGAGGCCTCCAAATGTCTTTGGTAGTGTTTCAAGCTTTGAACACCACTTCAAATTCAACACTTCCAAGAGGCTCAATGTTTCAAATGATTTAGGTGATCTTTGGATTCCGCTTTGTTGGAGATGCAAATATTTTAAATTTTGGAGGCCTCCAAATGACTTTGGTAGTATTTCAAGCTTTAAACAATACTCCAAATTCAACACTTTCAAGAGGCTCAATGTTCCAAATGATTTAGGTAAACTTTAGATTCCACTTCCCCGCAAATCCAAGTTCCTCAAATTTTGGAGGTCTCCAAATGACTTTGGTAGCGTTTCAAGCTTTGAACAATACTCCAAATTCAACACTTCCAAGAGGCTCAATGTTCCAAATGATTCGGGTAGACTTTGGATTCCAATCCATGCGAGATCCAAGTTCTTCAAACTTTGGAGGCATCCAAATGACTTTGGTAGCATTTGAAGATTTGAACACCACTTCAAATTCAACACTTCCAAGAGGCTCAATGTTCCAAATGATTCAGGTAGACTTTGGATTTCACTCCCTTGGAGATCCAAGTTCTTCAAATTTTGGAGGCCTCCAAATGACTTTGGTAGTGTTTCAAGCTTTAAACAATACTCCAAATTCAACACTTTCAAGAGGCTCAATGTTCCAAATGATTTAGGTAAACTTTAGATTCCACTTCCCCGCAAATCCAAGTTCCTCAAATTTTGGAGGTCTCCAAATGACTTTGGTAGCGTTTCAAGCTTTGAACACCACTTCAAATTCAACACTTCCAAGAGGCTCAATGTTCCAAATGATTCAGGTAAACTTTGGATTCCACTCCCTTGGAGATCCAAATTCTTCAAATTTTGGAGGCCTCCAAATGTCTTTGGTAGTGTTTCAAGTCTTGAACAATACTCCAAATTCAACACTTCCAATAGACTCAATGTTCCAAATGATTCAGATAAACTTTGGATTCCACTCCCTTGGAGATCCAAGTTCTTCAAATTTTGGAGGCCTCCAAATGACTTTGGTAGTGTTTCAAGTCTTGAACAATACTCCAAATTCAACACTTCCAAGAGGCTCAATGCTCCAAATGATTCAGGTAAACTTTGGATTCCACTCCGCTGGAGATCCAAGTTCTTCAAATTTTGGAGGCCTCCAAATGACTTTGGTAGCGTTTCAAGCTTTGAACAATACTCCAAATTCAATACTTTCAAGAGGCTCAATGTTCCAAATGACTCAGGTAATCTTTGGATTCCACTCCATTTGAGATTCAAGTCTTTCAAATTTAAGAGGCCTCCAATTGAAATAGGAAGCTCCAAGAGATCAAAACAACAACTTAGATTCAACACTTCCAACTTCTTCAAGTTTCCAAATGATTCTGGCAATCTCTTCACCAAATCATTATTCCAAGACAATATTACCAATTTACTATTTTCAAAGGTCTCTAGAAAATGTCCCAATGGTGCAATATCACTTTTGACATAATCAAGCCAATGCAAATTTTGTGGAAGTGATGACATGAAAAAGAAGCCATATTTACATTTCAATATACGCAAGTCTTTCATGAGAGCAAGGTCAACTCCAATATTTAGACTCGGAGGAAGGATCAAAGTTAGAAGAGAATGTGGGAGTGGCTGCACAAACACACCCAAAAAAATTCAAATGAACTTAGAAGCTTATTCATGGATCAAACTAGGCATTAAAAAAAACTCAAAATTTTTTTATTGCATGCTTCAATTACAAAAACTAGAAGGAGATTGCATATACAAGAACGTTTAGATCCTCAAACAATCAACAAGACTATACAAGACTTCTAAGCTCTATTCAAATTATTTTCTCTAATATGCTACAAAAAAGTTTCATAATAATATTCTCTCAAAATGATTGACCAAATTGAAGTTCAATGGTCACAATGCATACCTCATTCTTGTTCAACAATGCCAAACATTCTGAATCCCACAAGCGTTTGCAAATACCCACACTTGTTCTTTCTTGCCTAGAAATTGCACGCCCCATGTCTCGTAGATGGTCATACATGGCAAAGGCACCAAAATCATCCACTCTAATCAATGCCTTTTCCACAAGGCTCCGGATGCCCCATGTTGCAGACCAACCATGGGATCTCCAAACTAGTTTAGACAACTCCACGGATTCTCCCAATAATGCACATGCAATATCCAAAAACATTTCTTGATGTTGCTCTTCAAGAGCATCATAGCTAATCCGAAGGCAATCAAATATCTTCTTCTCATCCATGATAGTACCATGTTTCAATTTCTTCAAAACTTCCTTCCAAATCTCCACATCCTCCTCACCCCTCAAAAGAGACCCACAAACCTTTAATACCAACGGAACTCTACCACATGCCTTGCTTACATCTCCAACAAGACTTCCAAATCTTTGAGGTACTTTGCAATCACCTCTAAATGCATGATATGCAAAGATAGTTTGAGAATCATCCTCACTCAATAATTGAACATCATGAGTGTAAATCTCATTGCCATGAAATGAAGTTGATTGCTCAAATACACGTCGATTTCGAGAAGTGACAATGCACATGCTACCTTCCTTGAGCATTTTGCGCGACACCAAAAAATCCATCTCACCATCGTCACGAACATCGTCCAAAATTAAAAGAATTTGTTTCTTAGATAACCTCTCTTCAAGAATAGCCTTACCGTCAGACTTGTTTGTAATTTTTCCATCCTTACACAAGGCTTTCAAAATATGATTTTGGACACTCGTCAAACCACCATAATTCACCTTCTCAACCACATCTTCCACATAACACCTTGCACCAAATCTTCTCTCCAATTGGTTGTATAACTCCCGAGCCAAAGTAGACTTTCCAATTCCACCCATTCCCCACAATCCCAACATCAACACATTCTTCTCATCAAGTACTTGAATGAGGTTCTTAGCAACTTGCTCCACGCCCACAATATGATCACCCACATCCAAGGGGAGGAACTTATTTGCCAATTCAAAGATCTTTCCAACCACCTCTACTACAAAGTCCACTTCTAACCTACAAACAATTTGAAACAAATTTCATCACCACCAAATACGATGTCAATGTCAAGTTCAACCATAATATTCTTCATAACACATAGTGCAAACCTATATATTTTACCTCTTATCTCCCACTTTGTACTCCCAACCATTGATCTTGGAAGCTCTTTTCAAATCTGCCCTCCATTCTTCAATCAAAGTCTTATCATGTCTCTCTGTTAACTTTATAAATCCACCAACCAATTGACCCTTTTCAAGGAAACGCACTTCCCAAGGTTGAACTTTGTAGAAGATGGGTAGCACCTTCATTGAAGTAGAATCCAACATTGCATGTAATTCTTTCAAACACCACTCCGATTGTGTAAAATTCTCTGAGAAGATGACTAGGGCTATGGGTGTCGTTTCAATTGCATGCTCAATGCATTTCCAAGACTCTTGGCCTCTACCAATGGATTTGCAATCCAAAAAGGGATGCAACCCAGCTCGTTTCAAAGCTTCATATAAATAGCCCACAAAAGTGGCCTTGGTATCAGGGCCTCTATGACTAATGAAAACATCATAATCTCCAAATTCATCTGGACACAACCAATGATCAATCTTATTGACAAATCAACACATTCAAATTATTTCAAGTGAATAATGTCTACTACCGCATCCAAAGATGAGCATTTGGGAACTACAATGGAGGGTACTTAAAAATTGAATAAGAAAAGAACATATTGCTAATAAGACAAAGGGTAAAACTAACCACACCTTCACTTTCACACAATCTCTTGCCAGGCCTTGCCTCACTTGGACACAATCTCTTTCCACCACTTGTGTCACTAGTGTCACTTCCCATATCACTTGTCACGCTTGCTGCTTGAAAATTGAAATACACTATAATGACTACAAAAAATGAGTTTCCAAACATCACAATATACTACTTGTGATTCATCCACCAAAGAAGCCACTCTTCTTGCAGCCTTTGAATTCTAGACTTTAAAGAAAATCATGCCAACATAATTGATAAACACACATACATGATTTGAGTACTTACATATATTGCCAACTTGCTACTTCTCTATAAACTGTAGTCTTCACGATGTGAGTGAGGAGTTTGAAGATATAGACCCAGTACAGTTGTTGCACTTTGCAAAAGAAAGGTGGTCCTCATGAAATCACTTGATAAATTAAGAGCTCTTGAAAAACGTTCGAACAATGTGAGCCCACCTGAAACCCACTTTACACAATCTCATCAATGAAATCTACAAGTTCATAAACACATATCATTGGTTATTTAGAAGTGAAGAACAGAGCCTTCAAAGAACATCCAGGGGTACAGCAGATGCAACATTCTTTTCCATACAAAGCTACAATGCAGCCCAAGACCGACTGCATGAACCTGGTGGCACAAAAATTGACCCAAAAAACAAAAAAACTCACCAAGAGTAGATTGGAGTGGCTAGTGATAAGTCTAAATTTACAGCCGTTGAAACCTCAACATCAGACTGCTGAATAAGCTTCTCAGTTCCCCCAACATTGTCCACAAGTATCACAACTTGTGTGGTTTACGGGGTAGCAAGAGTGACCCCAACAATGTCCACAAGTGTCACAACTTGTGTGGTTACGGGGTAGCAAGAGAGACCCCAACATTGTCCACAAGTGTCACAACTTGTGTGGTTACGGGGTAGCAAGGGTGACAAAGTATGATGCAATCTGCAAGTCAAATCATAACATGACAAAATTAATCATGCCGGTCGAGCAGACTGATCTCTATTGAGAACAAAGCACCTTTCAAACAAGTCTCAAGGTCAACATTAGCAACTCTTCAAAATGGAAAGAGAGAATGACTGTTCTTTGACATGAAACTCTCATGCAGGAATGAGCTGAGGCAAAGGTAAACAGAAATATATGCAATACAAAGGAAGGGATACAGCACAAATCTACGCACACTCAAAGAAAGTAGGAAGTGCACTTCCATAAACAGGCAACAAATAAGAAACTGAAAATTGACTGATTCATAAAAATTCGTTTTCTGGTAAACCTGAGCTGAACTGAAGCGATACCAGCCTCAAAATTGATTTTGTTACTCAATGTGAAATGTCAAACCTTGTATCAATGAAGTAGAGATCGATCTAATGAATAATGCTCAGAACAGGTGTTCGCAAGCCTTTACTGGAGGTTCAATCACGGATTTGAAACAGTGCTCACATGATCTAAACCATTTCGACTATGATCAACCAAGAAAGTCCCAGAACGGAGCCCATCCAAAAGCATCACCGTACCTGGAAACAAGAACATTCATGAATCCATCGATCATTTCGCCAGCACTAGCGGCGCAAGAGTTGTCAGCTACTGGATGCTCCAAACATCATTCCTTCTAGATCTGCACGTCAAGAAATACACACCAGAAACCTTAATTCACAGGCTATTCAAATGGACTGCACAACAGGTAAGAGATAACGCATCATAGGCACTTCAGTAAATCTGTGCAATGATATCACATGCTAATTGGATGCTGCACAAACTTATACCTCCCAATCAGGCAACCAACTTGACAAGCAAAATGACTACCACAACATGGCAAGGGATGACGAGCTGAACCAGGGTTTACTAAAAACAGAATGCTTCTTTCTAAATAGATTCTTCCAAAAGTGTTATGAAGGAAAAAATCAGGCTATGCACATCAGAAACAGGAAAAATCAACAAAAAGATTCCGTCTGTCGGTAATCCGGGCGCTACAAGATTCGTAATTTCGTAAAGAGGCTCACAACCTGATCATATCCGTGGACATCAAATGGCACAAATGGACAATAATACTCTGACTAGGGTTAAGAATCCGCACCAGTGACAACAGTAAGGAGCCGACACACAACGCCGACTACAGATAGAACTGCACTAGTTCAAACCCCACGCATCGAACACGGAACATCCAACATATCCGAAAATCCGTCGCAATAAAAGTAAGAGCAAGCACTAGTGAGCGCGACCTTCAAATCCCATTAAGAAACGCACGAGCTCTGGAAACCGACGCGCTCATACCGACGAAAAGGTAGGTAAAAGCCTAAGTGCGGTACAAACCCTCCCGCACAGGACTAAGCTCGAAGCTGTACATGACTAGAACCCTAACAGAACAAAAACTCTAAGCAACAAGCAAAGACACAAAGAACTCTCATAACCCGGTGCAGTGGCTAAGAAGTGAACGCCCGAGAGTGAAGGCCGTGTTGCACACCGAGCCTCCCCTAAGAGTCCAGTGACGGTCTCTGATGACCGTGATCAGTCACCGGTCACCACGAATTTCAGTGCTCCCCAGACCGCGATGCCCACGTTTCTCATTGCCAATCTTTTTATTATGCTTCCAAATTTCTCTGTTCTCAAGCTGTAAATGAGAGTTAACTCTACTACCTATAAATCTTCAAAGTGATGATTATAAATGTACCCAATATCAACCTTACACTTTCTTATTCAAATCGTGAAAAATTTAGACAAGAATTTGCAAGAGTTGATTTTTGCAGCACTGTCATAATTCCGTGTAGTAACCCTGGTGCAGGACTGGGGTAGCCCAAATATGTTCAGACAAGTTCGCCTCTCCAGTCATTTTGGATTTCCACTCCATCTCCATGCTCTCTTCAATACCCAGATTTGAGCATTTGCAGGGGCGAAATTCCCCAATGGACCCTGCAAGTGCTATGAATTGCAAAATTTTTGGAGAAACACAGAGCTCAAGATCACATATTTCTGAGAAGGATTATAGGAGAAGGCTCGAAAACAGTTCGGGCATTAAGAACCGCCCCTGTAGGAGTGTCCAAAACAGTGCACATGGGATGTAGAAATAGAAATTACTTTATGTGGTGAGAAACTGCAAACCCATGTGTGCGATTTTAGGCTATTGAACAGGTGACATGGTTCATCATCATGTGTGATTTTACTCATAATAAAGACCTGAATTTGGTGAGCTCTGCTTGAAATGTCAAAAAATAGTAAGAAAAATTGCAAAAACACATCTGAGGCTGAACCTCCTTCTATTAAAATGCTTCTCAGTCACTCATAACTTCTTGGATTGATGTGAAATTTTAACCACACAAACTAGACTAGTATGCGCAACTTTTCCAAAATTTTAAATTAAAAACGGACATTGTATGAAGAAGAAACAAGCCGCCGAAGTTCATTGTAATCCAAAAATGTCGGGATTTTAAACTTCGAATTGCTCCCAAACATTCAAAACATGTTGGATTGACATGAAAATCTTACTACAACAACTAGACTTCAAGGGAAACATAACCCAACAAATTTTATTGAAAAATAACATTTGATGAAGAAGATACAAGCCCCCGAAGTTTCAGCCATCAAATGCAGTTTTGTGGACTCAAATTGAACCTGTGAGCTTTGATTGGCTTCCAAAAAATCAGTTCATCTTGTATTGATTTGAAAATTTTAACACACAAACTAGAAGAGAGAACGCAAATTTTCCAATAATTTTTTATTGAATTCGGACATCATATGCAAAAGTTACAGCACTCTTAATTGGATTTGAAACTATGTGAAGAAACCCTGGGGTGTTTAGCAATTACAATAAATTTTGATTTACAATCGGGAGTGAATTGAATGGACACGTACAGTGGATCATTCTTGGAATCACTGTATCCATTTAAAGGCATGGTTAGGATCATTCTTAAACTCACTCGCTCCATTCAATGGCATGTTTTGATTGATTACAGTTGCACCTATGAGCATTAATAGGGACCTATGCACCTCTGACTTTGAAAAATCATATCTTATTCATTTTAAGTCAAAAAATTAAAATTAAAAGTTTTACAGTTGTGTTCCTCATTTCTCTTTCTCCCACAAAAATTAAGAAAAACTTTGGGTCCACCCATTTTTGTATAGAGGTCTTTTTTCCCTTAGATGAGCGCTTTCTGAGCCTTCTACCTTACAAGTTACAATCCTTTTTTCCCTTAGATGAGCGCTTTCTGAGCCTTCTACCTTACAAGTTACAATCCTTTTTTCCCTTAGATGAGCGCTTTCTGAGCCTTCTACCTTACAAGTTACAATCCTTTTTTCCCTTAGATGAGCGCTTTCTGAGCCTTCTACCTTACAAGTTACAATCCTTTTTTCCCTTAGATGAGCGCTTTCTGAGCCTTCTACCTTACAAGTTACAATCCTCTCCTAACCAACCAAGGAGACACACTGACAGATGCCTTCAACACCAGACTTGGCGTTGTGTCACTTGCAGCCCAAATAAAGGAAACTATACAGTGTTGGGACGTTGAGGCATTAAGAGATTACAAAACCTGTTGGCAAGGAAGAATTCCTTGCCGTGTTGCACCTACAGCTCTTTTACGACCACACCAACCTCTGCCCGCGGATGCTTCTCAAGTCCTCACCGCCAGTATAGTGAGGGTCGAGAATCAGGAGTATAAATGGAAATCTATGTTAGTTTTAATGCAATTTGCATTACTTATAACATATAAGCATTGGGGACCATAGGTGGTTCTCTTCTATAAAATTTTGGAAAACTTGTGAAGCTAGTCAAACTAGATGTATAGGGCAATGCCCAAGGAGGAGGGGATTGCGGTAAACAAAGGGCCGACGACAAGCAACAATTCCTTGACATAAACCACAGGCGGGAATGAAAAATTTGAAAATTTTGGATGAAACGACGAGCAGGAATCAACAATTTGGATGAAAAATGCATAATACCCGATTACGTGGTATGAAGCCTACAAATGAACGGGACGATTCCTAGCCATGGTTTACGTATAGGGCAATGCCCGAGGAGGAGGGAATTTCGCCAAAAAAAGGGCAGACGAGGAGGGCAGAGCCCGACGAGGAGGCCCTTCTTTTTGGCGAAATTCCCGACGACGAGGGGCATTGCCCGGCGTAAACGACCGGTGGACAACGAATTTTTGTTGGATGAGATCGCGAACTGGATGAAAAATCCGTAATCCCCGATTATGCGGTTTTGCCCGCGTAATCGGGCATTACAGCTTAGAATTCGCCTGCCTTTTGAACGGGACGAATCCCAGCGGTGGTTTACGAAGTTTGAAAATTTTCTCCATGATTTTCCCCATACTTTTTCTGACATGGAAGGCCAGAGACCCTTCTACCAATGCTGAATAAGGTTATGTACATCCTCAAACCTGGTGAATTTCATCCAGGACACAAGCATTACGCTTCCTTCTAGAGTCCAGTCGAAGCCATGATCACACAAATTAATGCCAAGAGCTTTACATTCCGTGAACAATTCTCAGATTGTTCAATCCATTTCAACTTCGTCTTTGGGGAAGGACAACAGAAAGTCTTAATTTTTGTGTTGCCTTATCAATTCTCATCAATTCAGCTGCCTCAAAATCTAGACTAAGAACTGCAGTAAACAGTCATAAGAACCTACGAGAAAATTGGCTCTCGACCTGAAATCTGACTAGATCTCCTATTGTATATTTGAAACGTCATCCCATTTTCAGGAGGTGTAGCCAGACTCTAAATGCTGACAACTAACACTACGATTTTAAATGTCTGAATTTCAGATAGGAGCATCAGTATTTTCCTACTACACTAAGAGTCTGTGTACTCCCTCTTCATCTTAACCACATTCTGAAGATCTTCCACGTCAACCACTAAATGTCTAAGAGCGCCTTCGACTCTACCAAGCATGCGCTCACTTTCTTGTTGTACCCACTCTTGACCATCCCTTGTTCGCATTAAAGACAAGAACGAACTGGGATCAATGCAAGAGGACGGCTGCGCTTGCCAAATTTGCCCTTCAACCTGAACCTCGTTGAGTCTGTTGCAAACCGTGGTAGGAAAATTAATTACCAAAGCATTACCTCACCATGTAAAAACAACCAGAAATGAGATGCAACCCTGAGACTAGCAACTCTTCATATATCCCAAACCTTAAAAGTGACAGCTTTCTAAGGACCTAGGATTCATGGTTTGAAAATGACCAATTCGATTGATCAGACTGTCAAAAATGTAATTCCGGTAAGGTCGAATTTGAAAACACCTAAATCAATGAAGAATACTGCATGCATCGGTCAATAAATAAGTGAAATTGGACAAAAGAAAGCCCCTTTCTGACATATTCAAAAACTGCTATAAAAAACATGACGCCGAATTTAGGCTTTCGGTCCTTCCAGGGTTAAGTGCAGGTAATGTTCACCTGTTCATAATTCTGGGCATATTCTCCAACTCTGTTGAATGAAAATAAACGTCGACTATACCATCACATCGTGTGACAACTTTGTCAACCCGCCCAATCTGCTCGCACGATGCTTGAATTTGTTCAGCATTCATTTCAGCACCTACGTTGCTCACCCGAACCACTGAAGTTTTTACAGGATCCACTCTCAAGATTGCGTACTGCATTCCACTCAGCTGTACCGTCTTTGCAGATAAAGCTCTCTTCCGCGCATCGTCTCCCTGGAAAGCAAAAGCATCAGTATAAGTGGTGAAGAAAGATTGTGAATCTCAAAGACAACACTGCATCTCTTCCTAGGTGAATTTCTATGAAAACCGCAAGAGGTGTTACCTTGAACTCCACATGGGCAGTATAGTCTCCTTGTCCCACCCGTTTCTTACTAGATAGAGCGATTTCGCCATACTTTGATAAAGCTCTCTTAACTACTGCTAAAGGGATGTGTAAAGGCACGCCCTCTATAGCAATCGAATAGCCTGTACCTTTTCCTTTGGCTTTAGCTGGACCAAGGAAACTACCCACATTATCCTCTGTACCAACCCGTGGGGATGAATAATCTACTGTCAAAGGATTGGAACTCCCATTTCTATCCGGAGTCTTCGGAGTACTAGAGCTCGGCTCTTTGCGTATGCGTACTCCTTTAATATAGACCTTATCTTTTTCTAGTGCCTTCTGAAGAGCCTCCGCAGTCTGTGAAACAAAAAAACAAATCCAAAACAGGATAACAGCTGTCAGCATGCAATGTACCGCCTAAAACCAGACCTCTTCACTATGGTCTTTTCCAAAATGACACTCTGGAATATCCTGCACACTTGCGATACTGTCATTTACTGTAGCACAGTTGTCACCTATTCGAACTATATCAATCACATTTCGGGATCTCAGGAAATGAGTATAATGAGACTGCATCTTCTCAACTATGATATGTGCTACATTTTGATAGGATGACAGTACTACAATTCACGAGGCTCTAGAGATAGAAGGACCAGATATAGGGAGTTCAGTAGATACATACTGCATCAATTTTCACGTGTTTAGAAAATGGCTGCATACCTTGAAGTCAACAAAACCGTATGTAAATTTCTGATGTACTCTTGGCTTGATAGCTTGAGCCCTCATAATTTCACCACAATCACCGAACGCTTCCTTCAAATCAGCTGGAGTGGCCTGGGGCGATAGGTAACGAATGAAGAGACCATGTCTTCCTTCCAGTTTCGGGTCCAGAAGCTCCTGTCCATTCGAGCCTTCGTTCTGAGGCTTCTTTTTGTTGTCAAGATCTGCTACATCAGTGAAGCTAAGCGCCACAGATCCTGTTGTAACATCTTGCCTTGTCTGCTCTCCATTGCTAGAAGCATCAGATGATGCTTTCTGAGAGCGCCGCTCCTGTTTCGACCCAAGCTTTCGGAGCCGGGACCACAGTCCACTATGAGTCTCTATCTCTCCTTGGCTTGAACCAATCATTTGCCCATTGGTAAACGTGACACTCTTCCTCTCAGTTTCTGAAATCCCTCCCAACTCATCTACAATTTCTTCGCTACTAACGCCTTCCGTATCAAACTCATCCTCTTCACTGTCTTCACTAGATGTTCCTGATGAGGTTTCATGGAGCGCACCTGCAGGGCCAACAACAAGATTCTCCTCCGAGGATGGCTGTTTACTAGTCTGTAATCGACTTTCTACGTCGCTAAGAATGTCTTTAACAGCAACTCTACCGCCCCCCGTTTCCTTAAGTACAGCACTCACGCTTGGAAACGCTCCTCCATGAGATTCCATATGCCTGAGAATCACAAACAAAGGACAGCATATAGTTACAATCCTAGATCTTGATCCTAACCCGCAAAACTACAAAAGGGAGGGTCGCTCAAAATTGAAAGCATCACTTGATCGAACGTTCAGCTGGTCTACATCTTCATAATTCATATATGTGCAATATTAGGACATATACCAATAAAACATCGACACTTCAGAACTTTTTCATGCGGTATCCAAATATCACATTCTTTGGAACAACTGTAACATTCGACACCAAGAACATATGCAAATTTGAACATTCCAATACAGCAAAAGTGGCCCTACCCTGAACCTCGAAAATATAAAAATACACTTAATAAACAAAAATAATTCCAGACACAATCTGTAAGCAAAATCTTGAATGCAAGAAAGACTGTAACTCAAATGCTAAAATACCAAAGTAAATTTCACGCACTTTAGAACAAATGATTCGACCACAGCAGTCCTTTCCTGTCGCGACAACCTCTCCTTCTTCCTATCTGATGTCCGACTGAGCTTCTCCAAGGCTGCTGCCGCATGTCCATCTTCTGCAGCAGAACAATACGCCTTCGCCGTGGCTGTAAACAGGACATAACACATCACGATCGCGATCGCAATCATTAGATCTCCAGCCAAGCCAAACGCTCATCACATTTGGAAACTAGTAGAATATTGAACCTCAGTGTATTTATAAAAACCAAAGGTTAATGTGATCATCTTCTGGGGATTTTCCTACGTTTTTCGATTCAACCCTAAGTGGAATGCAGAGACACTTACAGAGGTTGTTGCAAAGAAGCTGGCAGGCAGGAACCAACTGTGACAGTCCATTGGCGTGCCTGCTCCACAACCGCAGCGCCATTTTGCCTCCCTAGTATGCAAAATCTACAGACCTAAAGCCTTATACAATGAAACTCGGATAAAATTCGGCCATCAGTGTCTTAATGTGATTCCTTGTGTAGCCGCAAACGCAACCAAAAAACACTAAAGCAAACAACAAAACGTCGGACGCTTCGTCTTCGGGAAGAGGAGGGAAGCGATTCCAGTGAAGCAAGTCGTCGACAAGGGGCTTAAACCCTAAACCCCGGTCCTTTGAGCCGTAGGGTTGGGTTTTGCCAGGCATTCTTTTTTTGTTAATATTAATATTTTTTTTTCAGTTTTGGAGGTTATTGTTTTGTTTTTGTTTTTTATTTGTGGAATAAAAAAGTCTTTCTTTTCTTTGGGATTTGCCAAATCACATTTTCCAACTTTAATAAATTATTTGGCACGGAATATCATGACCACCAAATATAGTGACCACTACTATATTTGGTAGCTAAATAATACCAAATATAATAGCTTGGTGCTAATATCATATATGCCATGGAACTATTCATTGGTATCCAAGGACCATCCTTTCTTAAAGTTTACATAAAATGAGGATTCTTATTTCTAATAATATTTATTTTTGAAAAAAATATTTATGAATCTTTTGAACATGTAGACTTAATATTGGGATTTACATGCATTTTATTTCAAATCTAAAAATTATTTATTTTCAAAAATAATTGCTTAGTACTATGCATTGCTTTGAGTAACTCATATTTAGAAATGGTATCAAAATGACAATATGAGACATTCCAAATGGTTATTTGAGGGGGATTTTGTATACATTGGATATAAAGTTATTTTTTCAACTAAAATTAAAATTAATTTTTTTTGAAACTTTTCAATTCTAATATTAACTTCTTATTTGATACATTGAATATTTTGAAAGTTAAAATTACGTTTGATGAAAATATATTTCATTTTATTTAAACAATAGAGGTGTTTGACATAAGTAAATGTTAAACTAAAAAACCCAATGGTGATAACCTTATTGAATAACTGAGCTTTGACTTTCAATTGTCTTTCTTTAAAGTAGAATAAGTATGTACTCATTAAGAAGTTTATTACACTTATACTTTATCATATCATTCTATTGAAATTTGGAGCTAATCAATATTAAATCTAAATTTTATAATATTGAATTATTAATGGCAATATCATTACTTTTATATCTATTTGTATATTTGAAATACTTATTAAAAAAGACAATTTGGCAATTGCCTTCTAAATATATTTGAAAATACCTAAAACATGTACAAAATAAAGTAATAATACTTGAAAGAGGCTAATAAATTTTCTTAGCATCACTATGTATTCACTCATTTTAGGGGCTTTTATCAATTTTGGACATACAATGGCAATCCCAATATTTCAATTCCATCCATAGAAATTTTGCACAAAGATGCATATCAGGATTTTTTAGAATTTCAATTCGTAATTGGAGAATAAAGTTCAATTTAGCCTTTTTGTTTCTAACACGAGCAAGTTGGGCAATAAAAAAACCCCTTTATATTTACATTATTTTATTTTGAATTTTTTCATGAATTTTCAGCTAACTTTTTAAAGCAATTCATCAATTTGCACAAGTTGTGAGACACAAACATTTTTTTTTTTTAAGTTTTGAAAAAACACTATGCAAGTACAAAGTCATGACAAAAATGAATCTATAAATTTCAAGGTAAACATCTTACAATCATTGATGTTAACACTTTGAAATTTTAACACAATATACTTTAATAACTTAGTTTTATGATATTATGATTGAAAATTTAAGAAAATCAATTAAAAATATTGCTATTCATATTGACAATGAATTAAATACAAGTTTCATCTCATAATTAGACAAGTAAATAGTTGAGTTGGATACAAATTAGTATACTAGAAAATTGATTACATGACATATGTTCTTTGAAAAACAATTTTGAAAAATAACTTTTTTTGTCTTCATTACGACCTACTTCAAAAAAAAAAAAAAGTCCAAAATGGGTTTCAAGTCTTGTATTAGTTAAAAACATCAACTAATTGAACCACATCAACAAAATTCCAAATATCTTACAATGAATAATTCAATAATCATCGTTAATTACATTTTTATGCAAAAAAAACCATGATCATGTAGCTTAGAAAAATCTGATATCTAATTTTCTAATAATATTGATTAGAAGTTTCCAAATTTTTGTAACAATGGTTTTTAAAATAATTTATAACAAACTTAGATGGTCTCACCTATGATAAATTTGTCCAAAATTTTGTCTCAATAATGAAGTTCTTTTGCAATTTCGAAAATGCCAAACATTAAATTGTACATTCCTTGATTTTCAAAATGAATGCTTACAACAATAATGGTAAATAAAACAAGAAATAATATTAAGATAACTATCCCTTAAAACACTAGATACAACATTTCAAAAATGCTAGCCAAAAGTCTAAAATTTTAAAATTTTAAAAACCACCAACCCAAAATGCCAACCATGTTTCATACAAATACACGAATGCATGGATGCAATTATATAGATACAAATGTACAAATATGAATACACCAGATACTAACATTTTTTCATATCATTTGAAACTCCCAAACTATAAATCACAATATAAATCAATACTTGAGGCATGCTTGAAAAAATTGAGCATTAAAAAAAATGCTTTTGTATAAATGAGGGATTCACCAACTATTCATCCTCGTACTCATATTCTCTATCATTGTCATTGTTCTTGTTGAAAGTCTTTCGGACCTGGTTGAACAAAGGTAGCTCAATAAGTGTTAAGAATATCTTGCTACAATTGCAATTTTTACTGCTTCAACTCTAAGGTAGGAGGTTCTAAAAGTGCATGCTCTAAAATCACCCACCTCTTCAAATGTATACTATTCTTTTTCATAGCCTTCAACAATGTATTATACAAACAATGTACATTTTAGGAGGTAGGCGATTTTAGTGCCCTAAGCCATTTCAACTTCAAAATTTCATAACTAATTCCACAAAGCTCCAAAAAATATGAAACGACTTGAATTCGATGCCAATTCCACTTGTCTTTCAAGGAAAATTTACTGAAAAATATTTCGAAAAGCACTTCACCTTCCCAAATTCAGTTTCAGCTCTTCAATGGGCGATTTATGGACCTCCTACCTTAATGCATTCATTGATCAATCTCAAGTGTCTTGGGAGTGCCATGTTTCACTTCAAAAAAGATCATAATATTTGTATCTACGTATCTATGGGTTTGGAAAAACTTTAAGAACTATTTTTTTTTAGAGTGATACAAGGCACATGCTGCACATGGATTTAATTAATTAACATACGGAGATGAGTGCTTTGTGAACCAGTGAATACTATCCCATATCACCGCTTTTACATCTTGGAACACCACAAACAGGAAGAGGTAAGTTTGATGAGCAAGTCCATACTAACCAGAATGATAAGGATCCGCACAAAAATGGCAACGAAATCGACAAAGAGGTCCAAAGCATGTTTGATGTAATCGTAATCACCAAGAGATGCCCTCTCAATGATCATTTGAGTATCAAACAATACGTAGCCCACAAACACAGCCAACCCGAGGTAGAGCTGCACCAGATTCAACTCAAAATTTCTTAGTCAAGGCACATAAAATGGTACATAACAGTATTAAGCAAGTCACAACATTCTCCGCGGTAAATTTCTAGAGAAGAATATTCGAGAGTGTATCACACTCTTTAACCTTAAGCAAATAGAGACCAGCATGAGAAGCTTGGGGTTTATACAAATTTAACAAGGTTCATTTCATTTCCACAAACGTTTGAAACCCAGTAAAGGGCATCTGACAGAATTCATATGCACAGTAAACTACTTACGGCTTTTACAACGTTTTGAAGTTTCCACCAAAAGAAAGCATGGTAGGCATAATGATTAAAATCAATCATACGATTAAACTTCCAAAAAAAAGTATAAATCTTCATGAAATGAATTTCGAAACTTCGAATATTCATCAAAATATGATAGATATTTATGGGAAAGAAAATCCTATATATTAACATGTTACGTAGAAGATTGGGAAATTATTGAGAATGCAAACATCAGGTTCACGCACAAAAAATGAAATCGTATCCAAACCGAACAAAAGGTGCAAAGTCTATCAAGTGTACCTCAAGATTGAACAGGAACCTTCCGCCACCCCAAAATATTGAGCCAAACTGCATCAACAGCATCATGCTGACGGCTGAAGACAAAACACCTCCCCAAAACAGATACTCTCGACGCTTGGCAAGCAAGGCAGCACCAGTGAAGCAAGCAAATATTGCTGTAGAGCCGAGGAAAGCAACCGTAACAATACTGCCACAAACCACAAGCTATGAGAGAGAGAAAGGACGTCCTGTCTTTTGCATACAACATGGTGTCATGGTCGAATGATATTGTTCACCAATTCCGGTGGAATGTCTCTTATCTCCCACAAAAATAAGGACCTTGCTAGTGACCACTTAAATTTAAATCCCATGGAAATCATGAGGAAATCACTTCCATTATCTGGTGACGTGTCACAAAATGCGCAAGGGAGGAAATCTTGGGGTCATACATTTAGAACTCTTAATGTCACGGCTTGCAATCCAAAAAAACCCATATATCACATGAGTTCAAACTGTGAAATATGAAAGTTGTCCAATATTATATATGTACAACAACAGGACATATTCTAAGAGAATACCAGAATGTCATGTTAGAGAGTGTGTTAATAAGGAGATTTGGGTGTAAAATGTTATGCTTCATACCTGGGGTTGAATTTAAGGACCTGCCCAACAAGGGTTCCCACTGATGCTCCCTCACAAAGGGCAGCAGCACTCAACAGCTGAAGTCTCTTTGACTGTACAGTACCCAACCATGACAGTCCAGAAATCCAAATATTAACCTCACTGGCAAATATTTGAACAGAGAATCTGATAAAAGTTTCTTAAGATTAGAGAAACTTCACTATCCACAATGAAATGCTGCTTGATATCTCGGTTGCGAAAATTATTCCACTTGGGGTGAATTACTGTGGATGACACCTAGAATGACACTAATTGCGAGAAACATACTGAAGGGTTTAGCTTTCATAACGTTTCTACAGCCCATCTGACAGACGTCTTCAAAAAGTTGAACCAATTCTGACCCTGTTCTGGTTCTTACCGCAAACTTATCACCCCAGGAAAACAAGCTGGCTCCCATTCAAATCTTCACGGCTTTAGCTAAAGAATGTTGGCAGGCTAAGAAATCACAAAGTGGTGGAAATGCTATTGCCACAAACCAGCATACCTCATTCTCGACCGTTGCAGGCATGACTGCAAGCCATGTACTAGCCCCGAAAAACAAAAGTGAGGTCATGATGCCTCCAATGTTCCATACAGTGTGAATGTATACCCCCACGGCTGACAGGAGCACAGTAGCAGTCAAAGTCGAGTATACCTGTCACAAAAAAAAGGGGAAAAATTGAGTGGCATTATATAGCATTATATTCCTTGTGACAGCACAATATGGACACAAATCCGAGAGTCAAAACCACATCAAATAAACCACTACCTTGGAGTGGAAAAGAGAAGGAAACGGATTGAAATTCTTCAACCTCCAGGTAATGTGTTAACCTAACCCATTTAATGGCAAAATTAATTGGCACCAATGATCAATTCTCTAACATCTATTTAAGACCCTATACACACAAGTAAACAAGGAGCACAGACGGCATTAACATTATTGAGCCACCATCGAAGACCATGAGAAGAAAACATGTGTAAGCTTATGTGGAGCCATAAGAATTATGGAGAGGATGCTGGAACAATCAACTGGCTAGTAGAGAATGAAGGAGATCTTGTAGGAAGCCAAAAAACATCTCCTCTTACAAAATGAGTGTGTTTGAGCACAAAATTGATTCTTGCTGAGGATGGGCCATTCAAGAATGTTGTGGAGAAATTTATCTTGCCCACAGCAATTGCAGACCAAAACTCTAATTGTGGAATTTCTGGAGTCAATTGCTGTGAAGACGGTAGCGAATCAGAGTCCTGTTGCTCAAAGAGTAAGAAAACACAACCACCGGTACAAAGATCATCCGCATTGTAACCACCCAAAACCCTTACCTTACACAAATGACGCTGCACTGGCGTGGTAATGGCATCAAAATTCTTCAGCGAATTGTAATTCCAATGCGCCCCACGCCCCTCGAAGAACGACGCTACATAATCCATCGCTCGCCCCTGCCAACGCTCTTCACCAACAATCCAGCAATGCAAACCACAATTATTTTCCCTTCAAATTTCGCCTGGACTCCCACCAAAACCACACATGCCGCTTCAAATGGGTCCAAACAAGAGCGTTCTCATCCGGGTTCCCCGTCCCCTCCGAGGTTCCCATCTAAATTCACCACAAAATAACTTACATGAAGCACCAAATCAGCGAAGTTATTGTGATTGTCGTCACATAGATTCTCAACATCCAATGACTGCATGGAATCTCAACGTCTTGCATGGGTTTGCAGACCACAAGAAGTTTTCATAGCAACAGTTACTAAAGCACTCCAGAGAGTAAATACTGTAGACTCTTCCAAATCGTTCGTCTCCAATCCGTGTTGAATACAAATTCTCAAATTCACCAGAGACAGGATTGAAACGAAATACTGTAAAAGGTGCACCCACAACACAATCTCAAGAAGACCTATGAAGCCTCCACAGTTCTACCAAATTTGCAAATACATTCAAGGAAAATTCCCACAGGGTCAAAGACCAATTTGGTAATTGGAAAATATGAATTCCTAGCAACAGCTTTACTTCTTGTCTGGTTTTAGCCCATGTACAGTACATCCATGCTCAATGTAGGAACATCAATAACTAAATGTTGGCCCACAATTCTGGACCGCAACAGACTCTACGATTGGTCATACTAACTTACATAGCTCGGTTCCTTCTCTTGCATGAGCTTTTCATGCTGGAACCTGGCATAGAACACCACATCGGTAGGCTTCAACAAATCAGCCAAAGGCAAGGAAAGGTTACGCTTCTTGAGGAACAGGTACCTGGGTCTGATTCTATACTCAAGACTATACCCGAAGAATTGAGGAAAAGCTCGAAGGTCGACCAACTCACGGCCCATGTCTTCTACCAAGTACCTGAACTTCGGCTGCAAATTCTTCTCAATGCTGTAGTTGAAAATAGCTGGAAATCTGATGAGCGCTTGCACCGCTTCCTCCTTGGAAAGACCCAATCCTATAAGAAACTCCATCTTGGGAATCAACCTGTTTTCTACGCTGGAAGCCAACAGAGTTGCATTGTTGGATACCACAACTGACATGTGGTTAAACCCCAGGGCTTGCAGGAACCGCAGGGTAGGCCGCAGCTGATCCTCTACACTTGCAGTCAACATGCGTGCACACCTGTTGATCACTTTCCCTATGTCTTTTTCCTGCAACCCCACTTCTTTGAGCAGAAACGTCACCACCGGGAGAAAATTGGCCTCCACGCTGTGTCCCAACAAGAAAGGGTTGTTGTTCAAGATCTTCACCACGTCTCTCCTGCGCAGTTTGGTGGACTCCAGAAACTTCACCACCGCGCGGATATTTTCCACAGAGCAGGTGCTGAGCGAAGGGTACTTGGCCATCATCTTACTGGAATCCAAACCCAAGCTCTCTAGAAACAGGATGACATCCTGAAGATGTTGAGAAGCTCGAAAATTTCGGATGGGATCATGCTCCTTGCCAATAGGGTTTCGTACACCTTCCACAACTAACCGCCACCTGATCATATCAGGCCTGGAGTAAAAACTACGTTGCTTGTTCTGACCATGCCTTGAGGATCTTGAAGTTGTACTAGCCTCCTCATCACTATCCCCAAGGAAACTCCCTTCTGAAGTTGACGACCTTTCCACATTGTCTTGCACATTCTCTCGAAATGTTGTACTATGAACCTCTTTCGAAGGTTCTTCTACCGAGGGTGTAGAACTTTTTGCTGTCACATTTTCCCATCCAGGAAGCTCCTCAGCCACCAGAAAAGATGGATCCACTCGCCAGCAGGAAGACTCGACGACAGGCTCAGCGTCGATGACACTGGATTGACTTCGAGGATTGCAGCTTGTGCGCACAGTTGTTGAATTGCTTGTGCTAGAAGAGGCCGAATTGCGAACACGCACCTGTTGTATGGGGGGTAGGATCGACTGACTACCTGTGGGCTCGACCTTGCATGCTCCGGGCACTGTCGTTAATTGATTCAGATACAAACCTGAATGAGGCATAGTGCTGAGATGCGTCCACATCGTCACCATGGACCGTCATGCCACTGTCCCGGACATAACCCTAAACCGCCTCCTTAAAATCAACCCCTCTGGCAGTCCGAATTCACAAAACCTTGGCAGTGGTTTACGGTCAACGAGTAAATTCCGTTCGCAATTGTGAAATGAAGGAAAACCTAGTCTCACGAGGTAATGCCAAGTTCTTGAGCGGTCATCAATCCTGCTCCAACATCAGAAATCGCATCAGTTTCAGACATATTGCATACTCAAACCTTCACAACAGAATTAGCAAAAAAAAGCACACACCGAAGTCTGAATTAAACGACAGTCGAAGGTAAGGCACCGGTACACGCAACCCTAAAACCCAGAACATGGAAATTCAAGAACAGGGAAAAAACAACTTCTAACCACTGCCAACTCCAGATTCTCCCTCCTAATCCAAAAAACTCTCATATCTATGATTTCATAGCAAAAAAATTTATAAAATTTAAAATCGTCTCAAACCCCTCCCAGAGCACATCATAGCATAGCATAAAAACAGAAGAAAAAAATTCTAACCATCTAATCTAGTACCAGCACCAGCACATGTGATAACGAAAACAAAACCTTGAAGAAAAAAACAATTCAAAAATTGCGGCGACAAATTCAATCACAAACGAGCACAAATCAAATTAGATATTCAAATTCACCTCAGTAAGCTTCAAATCTCTTAAAAAAGACCCAAAACAACACGACGACAAACCTTCAGAGCTCCCACCTCAGAAAGCCCGTAAACATCAACTAGTCCCTGAACCTAAAATCCCAGGAGACGTTGAAGGAACCGAGACATACCCACGAGCTCCAGAAACGCAATTTGTGATGCCAACACTATTCCAAATACTGTTCCGAAATGCTGGTTCAAAATGGTGGTGGGGAAAGAGAAGGGGCTACGTGAGAGGCTGGAGCTGGAAGTCTGTGAAAATTGGGTTCGGCGGATGGAGGAGTGCCAGAAGAGTTGCTGAAAGCTGTGATTGTTGTGAGTAGATTGTGAGGGGATTGTGAGAAGGGGGTGCAGTAGGTGCGAGAGAGTTTGCAATTGGGATTACTGTGGAGTGAGAAAGCGTGACCATGGCCGACGCCATAGCCAGCAGCCAGTGGGAGGGGGTCGTGGAGCTCGCGTGGTCCAGTCCGGGAGGGAGGTGGACACGCTGAGTGGATAGGCATGTTCCCTTGCACGATCCCAACGGCCTTGTTCGCACTGGCGTTTAACTTACCTGTTCTCTCCACTCGACCCTCTCTAAATTGTACTGTACACTCTGTAATTGCACACTCTAAAGGTGGAAGTGCCTAAAACCAACTTGGACCAATATAGATGCAAGTACGAAGTCCAAGTGTGTACATGGATGGAGAAAATGAATGAGGGGTACATCATAAAAATAGAATTTCAAAAATGTATACTATAGTGACTCTCAAAAGTATTTGACTGCTGTCTGTGAATCCATTTGGCATGAAATTGTGGAGAGAGTTTAATAAATCCGTCTTTCAAATTAATTAGAGTTAATCAACATCATTTAATGCAATATTAGGTGGCTTCCTTTGGGTAATCCAAGTGATATATTTTTGCAGGAGTGGTTCAATTTATCTCAAATGTGGCCAACTACATATGTTGATTATAGTGACTTCTTTTCCCATTTGTGTTTCCATTGTGAGTAGAGATCTTTGAGAGCTTCCAAAAGTCTTAAGCTGAGACTCTTCACATTTCTAGTAGTCACAATGAAGAATACAAATTTTCATGAGCGTTACAAAGTCATAGCATTGAGTGACACTAGAAGAAACCTGTGTTTTTCTTGACACATTTTTTGTGACAACCACTTGTTTCTATGTTGTATTTGATGTTACAACTAACACCTTACATTATGTCTAATGTCAATGTTGACATAAAAACAGGTGGATGTCACCAAAAATGTGTCATGAAAAACACGGGGTTCTTCTAGTGTGAGGAAGGATTTTCACAATGTTTCATAGCCGACCATCTTAACATTCCTCAGAGCACATTTGGTCACATTTTAGCTCAGTTCAGAAAAGATGGGGAAGTGTCTAATCGTCCCAGATCAAGAAGACCACATCTTTTGAGCATTCGGGATAAGAGGCTTGATGTAAGGACTCTCAATCAACCAAAATTAGGCATTGTGGCGGTTGTAGGGGATAGTTTGAGAACTCAGGGTCTTTATTTGTGTGATGAGATTGTCCGTCAAAATATTTGGAGGCAAGGGCTTGGGGCTAGAGTGAAGAGGAAGAAACCATTGTTGATAAAGAGGCATAGGCAGAAGCGTTTGCAGTGGACAAAGGCTTCACATGACTACGATGTAAAAAACTAAAGTCATGTCATTTGGTCAGATGAGTCCAAATTCAATGTTTTTGGTTCAGATGGTCGTCAATGATGTTGGAAAAATCCTACAGAGCCTCTTTGTGATTGCCATGTGCAACATACAGTTAAACATGGTGGTGGTAGCATTATAGTATGGGGCTGCATGAGCTGGATAAGTGTAGGAAACTTTATCGCATTGATGGCATTATGAATTCGCAAGTTTATCTTGACATTTTGAGTTTTCTTTGTATTATCATGATTTCCTACTTAATCAACGTATATTCTTGGCCATGCTTTTTGCATACTTCTTTCAAATTCTTTTTATCATTTCAATTTTCTTTTCACGAATTTTTCATAACGTGTTCTTGACAGCATATATAATATCTATGATGAATCTTGCTTACTATTTCTCATTAGTCCAAAAGCTTTTGTCCAATTTTCACGGTCATAGGTAGTGGCCAAGTACTTTTGTGAGTCACTGTATATTCATACAAATTTTAAAAACTTACATATTTTCTCTAAAGAAATTTATGATTTTCAATTGCTAATGAGTTTTAAATGGTCTCATATATTGATTTTGCATCAAAGTATGCGAAATTGCTTGAGTAGATGGTAATATGTGCCAACACATAAGCTATTGTTGCATCATCATGTTGACTGTGGAAGGATGCAGACTTGTCATCAAGGTAGTCAATTAAAAATTATCAAATTCTACAATGCATTCTTCAATTCTATAATTTCTTTAAAATTTGTTTATAGAATAATTTTAAACCAAATGCCCTTATTGAGTTAACTGTAAAACGCCTACAACAACATTTTATGTCATTTGGATGATTTTAGGCAGACCTCTATGGTGCCTATAGCAATGGATGTCTGGCCAAAGTGCGGAACTATTATAACAAGTCGCAACCGTACGGTGATCAATGCTACTAGTGCATTTGAACCAAACATGTCATTGTCATCACTGGGAATCTGGGATGCAACACTGCCGATATGGTTCCACCAATTGTGATGTAGTGCAATTGATGATTAATTATGCGTTGCTCGGCAAGCAAGATACCATCAACTACAATATTCAGAAGCAAGGACGTCATCCCCTAGCATCAAGTACAATTTCTATTTCCCCAGGGACTTTCTTGTTTGGCACATCATAAATTTAAAAATGTGCAACTTGGTCATCTGCCTATAAATGATGGAAGCCTATGTGGACCTCGACATGTCTTGCGGCAACTTATACAACAACAATCGCCTCAAAAAGGGCACTACTCAACATGCTACGGCGGAGAAGGTGGCTATGATATTCAAAAAGCTCGAACTAGCAAACATTGGAGTTTCTTCTACAAGATCCATAGTATGTGAGACCAGGTAAGTCAACCATGTTTCTTTTTATATTAGTGTTTATCAAAAAATTACACTTTGTACCTTGAGATTGTTAGTTGGTTCTTTTTGTGTCCAAAAGTAAAGTTGGGTTGGGCAACAAATTGCCATTTGTATTGCATGCTAGCCCAAATGCAATGTGGTGGGATTTGAAGATAAAGTTGCACCTATTGATTTTGTTGTGTTTTCAGAGAACTCACACTTAGTTTTTTGGAGTACTTTAAAAAAAAATTAATAATTTAAAAAATATGGCCAATATATATACATTTAAGAAGATTGTGTTATAAAAAGATAAAGTTAGAAAGATTCTATGAGTAGGAGAACTAAAAAAGTGCGAAATCTCAAAGAAATAGATACTTCAATATTTTTATTTGTAAAAAATAGGAAAAAAATTTAAAATTAAAATTAAAATTTGTAAAAATTCTATAGAAATGGTCATTTGCCAAAAGAACCACCAAAATAGTATTTTTCATATTTTGAAATGAAAGTAAAAAGAAGCTCACTTGGTGGAATTCTATACAATAAACAATTAATTATTTTTAGAATTCCTTTTAAAAATAGTTGCAAGTCTATTAGAAGACCGTTTCTTTCAAATTTCAATTCCAAAATTATTTTTGCGGGTCCTAAACTATCCACCCACCCCCCAAATTGGTAAATGTAACAAAAATTGGAGGCTATTTTTGGATAGTTAAACATTTTTGAAAAATGCAAAAAAATAGCTAGGGTATATACTCCTTTACCCAAAATGATCTTCACGTTTGACAAAATGTTCCAAATTAAGGGTGAAAATAACATTATTTAAGTTAATTGATTTCAAGGTACACGTAGAGTTCAATGCTTTCCAATTGTTCTAAAATTTTGAGTCTTGGTTATGTTTTCAAACTGTCGATTTTAAGTATTTAAAAATAGGATTTTTAGAGCATTTGGAAAAAGTTATCCAGAGTTACAGAACACTACTCTCATGGCTATTGCAACAAATCAAACTTGGGTGCATGTGGATGCCACATTGATCACGCAAAAGAATAATGAAAAGGACATTAGGGACATTCTATAAAAAATTAAGTCAATGAAAAATTCAAGGGATGTTGCTTTGTACAACCCATGACCACCAATTTTTTCACTTTAGAGGCTTCTCATTTTTGGCATTGTTTCTCTTGACATTCTAAAAAAAAATCAATTTGTAGGCCTTTCCTTCCACGTTATAACAGGAAGATCACTTTGAGATACAAAATAGATGGAAACCAAAAGATCATTTTGGTACAGAAGGTGTATATAATAGTCATAAATACCTTACCTATGAATCTTGAATCATTTTAATCTAAGATGCAAAAGTTATGGCCCAAAAATAAATTAGCAAATAGAGTGTGATAAAAAATAGTATAGGTGTTTCTTGCAATCACCTACATCCATGGCATCTACATCTTTAGACGCATTACATACCAAGGCTTGCACATGCTACGGGTTGAATTCCGTTCAATTGGGACAATGGGGCATTTCATTAGTAGGAAGCCAATTTCTAAACGATGTACTTATCATAATAGAAGTTACTGAAGTAGATGTAAATAGACAAAATCGTGTTGCAAGAAATGACACTTAGATAGAAGCATCCATAATCATGAATTTAAGAATTTTTAATATGATGTCTATTAATAGACATCCAACAAATTATTGGCCCTTGGTAGCAAAAGAAAAATAATTCTTATTTATTTTCAAATGTATTATTTGGACACTATAGGTATAAGTTGTGAATTTTTAAAGAGCCAACCATAAATGCACCTAATACTGACACTAGGATTTGGTATTCAAATGTAGTACATCCTTGTAATCACATCTATTTACTTCCCAAGATTTTCTAAGATTTTAGAAGAGATAGTTATAGATGCAATGCATGTTATAGGTGTTTCTACCTTATAATGCATCACAACTGGATCATTGGATGTATATGCCTATCTTATAGAGCCATTTGAAGACCCTAAATCCTAGCTCATCCTTTAAAAAGTCCCCAGAGAATGTCATGCGTGCACAAGTTTAAGCCACCATGTTTAAAGAGGTCTTAAAGATGGGAGAGGCGTTGAGTAAAGGTTTTAGCTAGGCTTTCACCTCACTTTAGGTCCAAGAACTCTAAACCAAATTTGACATCATCATTGCTATTGAATTTTGCATTATAAAACTTAAATCACTCCATGTATCGCAAGGAGCTGAGGAGGTACTATCACTAATGATGCTAAAATGTATCTTTACTCAAGCAAAGAAGAACACCTAGAACAATTGCAATTCATATTTGGTGTGCTTGTTGGCTTAGAGGTAGAGCAGTTTCTATATGTTTGCAACTATAATTGGCTCCAAAAGTACATAATTGTAAGTTTCCTAAATCGCATATTTCTAGAATACTGGAAGCAGTCCAAAAGTCTATTGAATTGTTTTACTCGGTTTTCAAAACAATGTCAAAAGTTCAAGGCTAGTAGAAGTTGGTATGGCCCTATGAAATCAATCTCCATAACCTTAATATTTAGACTTTTTCTCGGACTCAATATTCTCAAAGCACTTCGCAACATCTGCAATGTCAATGATAATATGTTGTAATGTGCTCTTTGAACCACCTAAATAGCTAACTTGGCTAGTCATTACAATATTAGTTTATAAACCAATCAATGGATTAGCCAAATCGTTTAGCGGAATCTTTGAATACTAGATCTATCGATGGATTAGCTAGCTTCTAAGTTGGTAGATTTAGGAGATTAATAGTCTGGTTTCTTTTCTTGGATATTTGAACATTTCATGTGTCCAAAATCTGATGTCTCATATGTATTATTTGTTCCATATGCAGGATAGATTTAAGCTTGTAGTAGAGTGTATCCCAATTGACACAATTTGTTACGGATTTAAAGTGCTCTCACCTTTGTTTGTTCTCACGTCACCCTTGCCTTCATCCTCGTCCATCAAACTATCTTTGACCCTCTTCTTGTCTTTAACTATCAATCATAAACTGCAGTCATTTAAGTCTACTTGAATACCATGAAGCCAAGCTCACACAACTCACTTCTACAACCACAAGAAAAACATTATTTCCAAGAAGGCGCATTGTGCTTTCCTTGAGCAAACCTTAGAAATCCTAAAATCACTTCCTAATGCATAAGTATAAGAGAAAGCAATACACCAGTAGGTGCTCACAATCAACAATTTTGAGTATTGAAAAAATGGGCACTATACCTGAAATTTCCAAAAAATGAACAACTAAAATCACTACAGAGTATTTTTGGAGCATAAATGCCAGCATGCAAAAAATATTCTTTAGGAATTCAAGATAACATTAGAAAAATTAACCCTAAATTTTTCTAGGTTGGCATAAATGAAGAATCTAAATGACAAACTCTTATGTTATGTCAATCTAATGTGTGGGAAGAAATTTGAGCCAAAGGAGTCAAATTCTTAAGTTTTCAATAAGTGCTCAGTTCGTTATTATTATACTATGGTTATTCTTTGTATTTTTATTTGAAGTACTAAATTTTGGAAGTATTAATGGGCACCTTGGTTAATGTTGTTATTTTGAATCAACTATTTGAAAAAATGCATAGGCTCATTTGTACCTAGCTAGTTGTTGGTCTTCCCCATGCTTACATTGATGCAACCAAAGGATTGAAGCTCATCTTTCTTGAAGTTGTCTTTTAGGGTGATTACTTGGCAATTGCACTCAAGTTACACGGGTTGTGATTGGCTATAAAATTTCTAAGGCCTATACAATCCCAAAGTGCATCCAATGGTAGTAATTTCAAATTCTAATTATGAACTGTTAAAAATTAGAAATTTATTCAAAGATTACCTTATGGTTAATAAAAGTTCACATGTCACTTGAAGTAACACAACTTATCCAAAGTAAATGTGACATTACATATCAAAATCACACTATATTTTATGTATTTAAATTAATATAATTTAAGATCTCACTATAATGTATTATTTTCATCAAATAATTTTTAAAGACTTTTATGTAATTAATTATAAACTTACTTCCTATGTACAAAACATCATAGTTTTTAGGAATTCATTTAAGAAATTTTCCTATAAAGATATCTCTTGCCACATCTATAAGATTTTATAGTTGGTGATAATGCCTTTAAGCTTGAGGTGACTTAAAAACAAGTGATATAAAGTAATAAAAGTTAAAAAAGGTTCAAGTCCCAAGATTCAAAATGTTGGTAGCTAAAAAATTACAATTAAACATTTGTTTAATATAAAAAGATTATAATCAAAATCTCACTTAAATTCAAAGATTCCATCTATTGTTTTTCAAACCTTTTTAATGTAGAGGAACAACAAAAAAATTAATATATGATCTACACTAATACAAGGTTTAAAACTTCCATCTATTGCATTTGCAATGGTTTGCCATTGGTAAACCTAATAAGGAATGATCACACATGCTTAAAAAAATGAAGCATATGTGATTCAAAGTAGTTTGAGATTCAAAGGTTGCATTGATTGCATTAGAGATGGGTTGCCATTGATGGCTATAAATTTCGTAAAATAATAGCAAAGAAATACATGGCATAATTATATCCACTATTGAAGAGATGTTTTGAAAAGTGTTCTCGTCCCTTTAAAGTAATGTAAAATAGATGCAAGTAATATTGAAGGAAAACAAAAAAAAATTTGAAATAGAGTATAAAATATATATTTTAATATCCTATGGTGTTCTACTATTATTATTTATACATAAAAATTATGCAATAAATTGTATTGTGCACTAGAGTTCCATTTTTTTCCTATTCTTAGTGACAATTTTTTTGAAAACTTAAAAATTCAAAATCTTGAAGTCTTGAAATATATAAATATAAAATTTTAAATTATCACATTAAAGTTTATAGTTTGTAACTTTGTAACTTTGTAACTTGTATATTTAAAAAATTTAAAGCTTGTGTTTTATAAATTTTAAAAATTATAATTTAAAATTTTATTTATTTATTAATTTTAAAAATTAAAAAACTAAAAAGTGTAATGTTTGAATTATAAACTAGATTAGTATTTCAAAAGAAAAAGTTCTTACCTACTTCAATAAACTTTAAATGGCCATTAGTCCAATACAATGTAGATGAAAGGACATATGAAAAGGTAGGCAAACTCAAAGTAATTGTGACATCAAAGTTATGGTGCTTTGATTTTAGTGCCTTCAAATCTTTGTGGTTTCAATTGCAAATCTTTGAACAAATTTCTCTATTGCACTCACAATGGATTACCATTGGTGAACATAAAAATGTATGATTATGCATGTTTTGGGAGCATGAAGGGTAAGTAATTTGAAGTAGTTTGAACAACTACAATACACCAATTCCTATCATGCACCATCGTGTGCATGAAGTGCTCAATTTATTGTAACTTTGTCCCAAGAGACACATATTCCTCACTTCAAAACCTTTACCATTTTACCACATCTAATTTTTGACCTTCTTAAGAAATTTCAAGAAAATTTCTACCTCATTGTTTTTATAAAACGCACATTTGACAGAAAAAATATGTATATATAATTTTGTTTATACCCTTAAAAATCAATCAAAGATTTTGAGTATCAAAGTTCATTTTTTAATTGCAATAAATACTAAAGTAATATGAAAATAAAAAATACTTGTATATATCCTTGTGATTGTAAATATTTGTATCCAAAAACTCAAAAAAGTTCAATTGCTATCAATGACATATCTAAAGTGTGTATGATTAATGTGCCATGACAAGATACTAATTTGTGAGATTTTACTTATTTATACCATGTAGAGATGTTATCATTGATTTTTTCAATGTTGTGATGTAGTTTGAATACACTCAATTTGTCAAACTCTTTCTTATATATGCAATGAGCATTTTTTCACATTCAATTTGCATTTAATAGTTGAAATCTTTTGAAGTTCCAAAAATAGTGTGTAGTACTATACTAGGGCAAATAAATCGTGAGCATTGTAGCTTACAAACATCACATGACAAGTCATCTATTAGCAAAAGATGTCCTTATCATTGAGAAGTGATGAAAAATAGAAGTAATTGGTATTGAAGAGCAACAAAAGATAGTATATAAAATTTATATTTTAATGTATTATTTTACTATTATTTTTTATATATTTTAAATATTTAGTGCTTTAAATTATGTAATAGAACATTACTTCATTCTACATTAGGACATTATGAATGACAAGCAATTTGAAATTTGACTATTTTTTTATTTATAAAATTATAGATTTTTAACTTTTTAAGTAAATAAAAATTTTAACTTTTAATGATTTAATTTTTTAAATAGACAGTCTTTAACTTATAAATTTATAATATTGCAAAAGAGGAAGATCTAGCATAATATAGCAAACTTTGACAAGTCATCAATCTAATGCATTGTAGATAAAATGACATATCCAAATATGTAGCCAAAACTTTTAGCAAAACCCAAAACAACTCTAGCTCCAAAGTTATAGTCTTAATAAGTAGTGTCTTCAAAATATGTGACTTTAATCATGTAGCCTCAAGAGAAGATTGTCCACCCAATCCTCAAAAAATCCCATGACCATTGAAAATTTGTCAAATAGATCTTGTCTTCAATACACTAAAGCTTAAACAACATGAACCATGAATGATTTTAGAACCATGAATGATTTTAGATGATGAAAAGATTCAAATAATTGATAACATGATCATATGGTGAAAACAACATCATGTTAATTCAAATTCAAATGGCTTGACTTAAGGGCACAAGGTTCAAAATTAGAGTAGTTTAAAATTCAAAGATTTCAATTAATTGGGATTATTATTTAGAAGAGACTTATGTTCAAAGATTTCAATTGCATTTGCAGTGACTAGCTATTGTTGAATGAAAAATATTTTAATGAAAAATCTTTGGAATGCCCCAAAGCTTCTCGAATCCCTAAAGGACCAATTGTCCCCTTGGGGGACAATTTGGGTCTGGGTAGGTTCCTACAATCTCAATTTTTAGTGAATTTTTTTAAGGATGTGTGGTTTTGTAAGAGTTTTGTGAATATATAATTTTTTTAAATTTCAATCAATGTTTAGGAGAAAAGTTATGGCACAATAAGCTGAAAATGGAGGTTGGCAGCAACACAAAAAAATCACAAAAAGCCAAAATAAAATTTGAAATTTTTTCACCTAAAACTATATATTTTTGTCTACATTTGAAGCTTTGATTCATTCTATTTGGAGTAGTGATGAGAAAGCTATGAGTAATCTTAGTTTTTCGGGCAATCTAAGCATCCTCATGAAAAAATAATTTATAAGATTCATTTTTGAATGCAATTTTTATAATTTTCCAAAAATAATTGTTAGACATGGTTGTATTTGCTTGCTAGAATAATCTCACAGTTGGAATTATTGTGTTTCAATTTCATCTTAGAGCTATTCACGATTTAGTTTTTCCCTCAATCTTGAACCCACTTCTACTTAACAATTTTTAATGAATAAAAATTAAGTGTTTTTTTCTTGAATTTTTTTCCTAGATTTCCAACTCAAGTATTCAACATAAAAAATTAGAAATCCAAAATTGATAGTACAAAAAATTTACGTTTAGAAGATTCAAAGCAAAAAATTATAGTCAAACAAGGTGCAAAAAAACTTGCATTTTTCTTCACTTTGGATGCAAATAGCTTGCAATCTATGCGGTCAAATTTTCTAAAATTTCTAGCATATGTTCTTCAACTAGTCTTTCATAAGATCATACGGTTAGATTTGCAAAAAACAACAGTTTTTAAAGTTTTTCGCCCTTTGCAATAGAAGTGGCAGTTTTGAGTGTGTTTTGATGGAGAAAAGGCCTCGGTCCTTTAGAGCTAAGATGAAGTGATGGCGTAGGTGACTCTTCCAATTTGAGTTGATATTATATAAGGTTGAATACTTGAATTGACTTATATACAATGTGATTTGGTACAAAAAATTTAAATTGTGATTCAAGGATTCATGATTGAAGACTAAATTTTTTTGATGAAGCAATCTCTCGATGCCAAAGGAAAGTTATCAAGAGGTAGGTCCTAATTTGATTGTTCCATCTATGACTTCCACAACAACTTGATGAGTTTTTAAACAACCCTCAATGATTCAAATTAGTTTGAGGTTCAAAACTCCTCTCTATTACGTTTGTAATAGCATGCCACTGGGAAAAAACTAAAAAATCATGATTAACCATTTTTAATAATTTAAAAAAAAAGGATCAAAATTATATAGGCTTAGAAGTTGTTGGAGTTGCAAAAGTTGTTTGAGGTTTGAATTAATACTATCTATTACAATGACAATTTGTTCAATTTAATACAATCTATTACAATGACAATGTCTTGTTTATTTGTATATTTCAAAAATAAAAAATAATTGAAATGAATCCTTTGAAATCTCTATTTTCAAAGTCAAATTAATCACATCAAACTTCCTATGCCCTCTACACAAGTCTACATTAGTTTCTTTAGTTGAAAATCTTTCAAAAATTGAAATAAGGTCCCTCCAATTCATCCTAGGGAATCAAAGAGGGTGAAATCTTTTTAGAACAGAGCTGAGCATCAATTAATGAAGGTCTCTATAGAAAGACCCCATGGCCATTAAAAGTACATTAGAAGATTTTTGAGGCTTTTAGAAGACTGTGAATTTGTGGATTGAAGGGAACGTGGGTAGCGCCAAATCAACAACAAATTATAAGTGTGTTGTAGTTCAACCATTGATAAATTAATAGAAGATTATCTTAGCAACATAGGAAGGTAGAAATGATTTTGGCCACTACGAAAGGATATTGAAGAGAATTGCAAGGATTTAATATATCTATTTTTGACTTGTTGTGAAATATACACAAGTAAGCCACGGCCAAGGAGAAAGTTGCAACAATTCAACCTCCAACAACTTCAAGTTTCTAGACTTTAAAATTAAAGAACAGGAAATCATCATACATTTGTAGATCAACCTTTCAATATGGATAGGGTTGTATAGACCAAATTTCATGGTTGTGGAGAAAGTTGCAACTTTTCAACCTACAACAACTTTATGTTAACAGACTTTAAAGTTTAAGAACAAGGAATCATCATACATTTGAAGATCAGCTTTAATCGATAGCGTCAGGACAGCTAGGACTAAATTTCCTTGAGTCATTTTTAAAAGCCCCCAAACTTAGTTGAACGTTGAAATAGATGGGGCTTCTTTACCACTTTATATTTGATGTTGAACTCTAGTTTTAAGAACACTTCACCCCTTTTGTTTTTAGGATGTGAATTAGAGGGACCTTATTTTGACCTTTAAAGGAGTTTCAACTATAAAAACTAATATAAAAATATTTTGGTAGAGTTTGAAATGATTTGACTTTTGCAAATAAGATTTCAAAGATACAAGACTTCTATTTCTTATTTTTTTAATATTCAAATCAATAGGCTATTGCCACAAGTAAAATGGCCATTATTGAACCTTAAACAACTTCACATTATTTCCCTATACAGTTTGAAAATAGAGCATCATTGCACCTTGTTAGATTTCATCAATGGCAAAATGTTCTACTCACAAGAGGGAAAGATTGTTGAATCTTTGACTTAATTCAAGCAACATCTAAAGTAGACTCCAATGTATCTACTTTTACAACAATTGTTGGTTTTGTTTGTCATTTAGATAACACCACATTTTAACTTTTGGTCTCCAAGTGTTTGAATCTTTTGAACCTCAACTTTAGAACTTTATACAAGTCAACACTACTTCTTTTATCTCATTCTTAATGAATTGTCAATACTTTAACTTAGAAAATCTTTTACAAGGTTCCAAAAAAACTGAATTCATCACATTCTTAACCTTGGACTTTACATCCTACATTCCCACCCATGATCTCAAAAGGGATACCTAGATTCTTGGCTAGATATTTAGGTGACAATTTACAATAAGATCCTAGTCACTCACATCTTTAATATCCAAGTATAAAATCATAAAGTCATTAAAATAAACATAAGGATGCTTCACTATTAGCCCTTTGTGAAGAAGGCAAAGGGATCCCCTAACAAAGGATTAAGAAATGTTATGTTTGAGTATTTTTGTGCAATGATGAATAATCATTGGCAATAAAAATTGAGTTTTTGATCCTTGGGCTACTCCAAGAACCATGTACCTTTTAAATCAACATTTATCTACTGTTGTCCATTTCAATTCAAAGTTGTCAAGATACCATTCTCACTACATTACTATGTCAAAGATAATTTTAATCTTTTCATTTTCTAAAATCAATATAGATACATCATTAGAGGAGATTTGAGGCCTTTGAGTGACTGTTACGGGGTTGACCCCTTGCAATGAACCAATGCAACATTGTTAGTCTATTAAAAAATTAAAAATTAATCAAAAATTAAAATATTTAAAAAAGATTGTTCAAAAACTTTAAATTTTAAATTTTTTTAACTATTAAAATTTTTTAAGAATTTTTTTAAGAAAATAAAATAAAAGGTTTTTAAATGTTATTTTTAAAATTTAATAGTTAATTAGTTAAAAGACTAACAATGTTACAATGGTTTACTACAAAGGTCAACCCCGTAACAATCTCTCAAAGGCCTCAAATCCCCTCTAATGATGTATCTATATTGATTTTGGAAAATGAAAAGATTCAAATTATCTTTGACATAGTAATGTGATCAAAATAACATCATGAACACTATAAACTGAAATGGACAATAGTGGATAAATATTGATTTAACCCCTAAAGAACCAGCATACATTTTTTGGCAGTATAGAAATTTTGGGCAAGTGCTTGTGATTGGAGATTTTCATATTTTTGGCTGAAATTTTAATAGAATTGTGTTCAAGGAATATCTTTCATATGCACTAAATTTTATGAATTTTGGAAATACGAGTCAAAAGTTACGGCCTAATATGTTACTTTTTTTCCTAGCAAGGCAGTCCGGGCAGATCAGAAAAAATCACTTTTTTCATAAACAAATATTTGAAATTGGTTTTCTATAGTGTTATATATATATATATATATATATATATATATATATATATATATATATATATATATATATATATATATATATATATATATATGGAAAGCTTTGAATCATTCCATTTTGAACAATGAGTCAAAAGTTATGAGGAGATTTAGTTTGCGGGTAGTTATAGATTCTTTACTCTAAAACAAACTTTGGAGTCCTTTTGTCTTACACAATATTTTTAATATTTTTTGAAAAAAATAAAATCAGAGGATGTAGACTGTTTATTACAACACTTTAACCATTGGGATTGGCATTTTTCAATTGCATAACCAAATTCTTAACAATTTGGTATTTTGAATCATTCTCTACTTCTTTCTACTTACTATTTTTTTTCTGTATGTTGTACAATTCCAAATGAAGTGAAAATATTCAAGCATGTAGATAACTTCTCCAGAAAAATGAGTCCAAAGAAGCACCACCATTTTGGACATTTTTTCATAGAAAAGTGAGCTTGTGAAGTGCAGCTGCCCAGTTTTTTGCAGGGCCAACAAAATGATTTTTAATGAAATTGAATACTTATATCTTGCAATCCACGCAATGAATTTTTTTGAAATTTTTACCACATGTTCTCTAGTCAGCATACTACAAGATCATATGATTACATGTGTCAAAAAAAAAATTCTCAAAAATTTGATACTTGTATTAAAAATGGTAGTTCTTGAGAATTTTCGGTGAAAACATAGTGTGTCATGGAACTTTAGGGGTTAAAAGGCACATGGTTCTTGGAGTAGTCCAAGGATCAAAAATTCAATTTTCATTGCTAATGATTATTCATCATTATGCAAATATACTTGAATATAACATTCTTAATCCTTTGTTAGGAAATCCCTTTGCCTTCTTCACAAAGGGTTGATAGTGAGGCATTCTTTATATTTCTTTTAATGACATTGTGGTTTTACATTTGGATATTAGTGATGAGAGTGACTAGGGTCTTAACCCCTGAAGGACCAAGGCATATTTTGGACAAAAATTGTGAAACATTATTACTTTTTAGAGCAATGAGAATAAATGAAAAAAAAAAGTTGGCTACATGCTTGAAAAATTCAACCATACAAATTCAACCATACAAATTTGTATTAGACTACTATGAAAATGTGTGGAAAAAATTTCAGAAACTTTCATTGCATGGATTAAAAGATTATAACGTTTGAAGTTAGAAGAATTTTTTTGTTTTCAACCTTGCCTAACAAGGCCATCAACCTTTAACTTCCTCCTAGAGTGAGATTTTTACATTCCACATGGTTATTTTTTGACATTTGTCTCTTATAATATGCAAGTTACATACTCACCACTTTTTTGAAGGAGAGAATTTTTGCAAAAGCTGCCCAAAGTTGTTAAAGTTGCCAAAAAAATTCAAAGCAACATAACTTTTGATCTGGGCACCCCATCGGAAAAAAAATTATATTCCCACTAAAGGGATACATGTTCCTACCTTATGTCAAAATTTCCCAAAAGTGGAGTTTTTAGAATTAAAGGTATGTGCTATTTTTAGAATTAAAACATTTTAAGTTAAAGTTCTTAAAATTTCCTTTCTAAAATGGTTCAACACTTATACTTTTGACTTTTCTAGAAAAAAACTACAAACGGATGAAGTTTAATCGCTAATTAGTTCCTCAAATTTTATCTACTCATTTCTTTTATTTTAAAGTAAATAATTCACTTTTGACTTTAGTTTTGACTTTTGATTCTAATCTAAATTTTAAGATTTTTTTTTAATTCCTTTGAATCACTTTCTAAATTTTCAGCTACTTTTGCCTATAATTTTCATCCAAGCTTAACTTTTGGAGTTTTTATCTATTATTTATGCTTAATATCTTTTTAGAAAGCTACTAAAATTCTCTAACTACTTTAAATTTTGAATTAGATTTTCCTAAACTTCCACATGGTCTGATTCAAAATTCTAACTTCTAATTCTATAGTTCTAATTCTAAGTCAATGTTTGTAGCAAAAATAAAACAATTAGGGAAAAAAATCACAAATTCACCTCAAATTTGGCGGATTTGATGGTCTTGTCTGTGTGCATCATGATTGTAATTTTGCTGTAAATTCCTTCCATTTTTCATCATGTGTTTTTCATATTCAAAGTGGTACATTGTATAATAGTTACATGAGTTCCAACACCTTCTTTCTTGGTTCCAAAGCTCTTTTCTTTTTCTTCTACCTCTTTCTAATATTCTGTTTCTTTTCAAGTTAATTTTTGTAAATCAAATCCTACCAAATTTAATTCCTAAATACTTTGCTAATTTATTTTGAAATCAAACAACTTGTAGTATAACTTTTTCTAATTAATAACCAAGTTTACAATCACAGAAGTCAACTATTTCTTTATTTTGTTTTTTCCCTTTGTCTTCTAATCAAAGTCTAACCTTAACTAATAAAGTCAACAAATCCCTAATGGATGATTTTCTTTCACTTTGGCAATCTCTCCTTCTCTCCAACTATCTAAATACTAAGCTCTTGAATAAATTCCACTTATTTTGCAATTGCTTTTGTGTTTGACTTGAAATTAAGTATGTTGAAAATGAGATGTAGAGCTTTATAAATGAAAATTTGCCACTCCAAGGCTTAGTCCAATATGTATTGGAACTAAATAGATGAGAATTTGCCACTCCAAGGCTTAGTTCAATATGTATTGGAACTAAATAGATGAGAATTTGCCACTCCAAGGCTTAGTCCAATATGTATTGGAACTAAATAGATGAGAATTTGCAACTTTAGCTCAACCCAACATGTACCTAGCCTTCAGTATTTCAATTAGCACTTGTTAGTTGAAATAATAAACCTCTCAATCACTTGAGTATGTTGAAATTCCACCTCTTAGTCAGCTTTGGTATTTGAAATCCAAAACCCTCTTAGTCAATTGGTATTTGAAGTATAAACCTTAGTCCTTTTAAAAAATACAAAATTAGTCTTAAAAGCGGAACTTTGTCATACAGGATTTTAATCCCAAAATTAAGACTTAAAATTAAACAAAAGGCGATAGCTTTGCTATAAGAAAGGGAAAGCTTAAATCCTAGGACATAAAATAACTAATAAGGTGATAGCTTTGCTGTATTGGAGGAATTAACCTCAAATTCTTAAATAAAACCACAAGAATAAGTTAGTACATGAATGTCGAGAGTGTTGGTTCCAACCAAATTTCTCCAAATGACACCAAACTAGCACTCAAGACCATGTATTCCAAAAGTCTAGGCTTTAGGAAAATTTTATACAACAAGGTCATGAAATCCCTCACAAGAAGCTTGGTTCAAAATTCTTAATAAATCAAGATTTAAAGACCACAAAAAACAAGCAATTGTCAATAGATAAGAATTTTCAGGAAAATTTCTACAAAATATGTGAAATTCCATACAATAAGCTTGTTTGGAAGGTTATTGAACAAAATTTTGAGACAACAAAACCACAATAAATAATCAAACTTCAAAAAGACCACAAAAGTGTACAATAGTTTTATAATCAAGCTTCAAACACATCATCAAATGATAAGGCTTTTCAAAAGGATGCCAACGTCCTTTGAAATGAGCTCCAAATATTAACAAAAGGAGGAGCAAGATGGCTACCAAAGCAATTCAAAGTAAGTTTTTTGGAAAAATGGCCAAAATTCCAACAATGCCAACAGAATTGGTAAAGCATAAAAATAAGAAAAGAGGTGGCCTCATGTTGGTCAAACAAGCCAATAAGATGAGGGATGCAAAGTGAAAGGAGAAGAGGCCTTTTATGTTTTTCCAAGGCCTCCTTTCCCACTAAAATTACCTAAAACAACCTACAATAATTCAAATTAACTTTAACAACTCAAAATCTATACTATTGTTGTGAATGTTCTAACTTTTAGAGAAATGCTCTGAATGCCTAATGGATTATACCATTGACTTCAAATGATCCGAAATACTGTAAAAGACTCATGTCCTCTATTTTCAAGCCATTTTGCATGCAAAAGCCAACAAATTACAATTTAAAAAATAGGTTAAAATCCAAATGTTGGAATTTACTAATTTTCAAAATTTTGACTAGCTTGGGTTGTTTGAAAAGTTTGAAAAAATACAAATAGAGTCCAAGTTGACCTCATTTGAACATTGCAAGCTTCCGATACGCCGGTTAATCTATCAATTGTTTTCAAATTCTGTTAAAATTTGTTGTCGCTGTTGTTTGGACAATTGTTGGTGTCAGAATGTCATAAAACTTGCTTAGGCACTTACTTATGATAAAACAAACTCTACTAATTTTTTGTGGAATTTTATCATTACCTAAGTAGTTTCTATGAATTTTTCAATGCTATTAGATATGATTGACTTTTTATGGAGTCAACTTGCACAATTTGTAATATTACAAAAGTTTTTGGATAACTTTTAGGAAGTCTCCAAATGCTAAGTGCAAGTTTATATGTTCACTTTGTACTATTTGTGGGAGGGTCTTAATTAACTACCTCATGTTTTAATCCCCGTAGGGAGGAATCATTTCCATATGTGAGAATTTGGGCAAACTGATTTTGCCGTTGAGCTTCTGGTGTATTTTTATGCTTCTAACACTTCTCTTCAATCTTTGGTAAGGTGTTTCTTGAATTAAGGTAGTCTGCTCTTAAAGCAACCATTTAAGAGCTGATTGCCTTTTGGGGGGAAGCTAAAGTCCTTGAAACAATTTTCAATAAATTTTTGTAGGAAGAATGGTAGAATTGGCATCTAACCCAAGTTGTTTCATATTTTTTGGACCTTCTTGGAATTAGCTATGAATTTTCAAAGATTTCTGTCCTAGACACCTATTTGTAACTATAAGTCTTCCAAAACTTGTCCACTTCCAGCTTGTAAAGAGATGTGAAGAAATCAAGGAGAATGACTGGCTTTCACAATAAATAATATTTTTTCCTTGATGCACTTAATGGCTAAAGTGGTTGATTCAAGGACCACCTCAAATACATTCCAGAGATAATTATAGGAGCGGTTTGAAGAAGATGGGCGCATTTAGAGCAAACTACCTTAATTGGACTTTACCGATAAGTATAAAGTGACTTTTTTCAATTCTTATAAATTGGATGGTCACTTGTATGTGAATCATCCAAATAGGTTCCTAGGACTTAATAAGACTCTTTTAATTTTGTACTATCAATTCTTATAGCATAATTTTCATCACATGCACTCCATAGGTAAATCCCAATATAATATAATTTAGGCATTTTACACTACATTGGCCAATAAAGCCCAATTTTATCTCAAATTTTTAATCGACCTTCTAAACACCTAATTAGAAACTGGAAATGAAAAATGAAAGTGCTGAAAGCATTTTCAAACTTTTAAAGACTAACTTGTTATACTTATAGGGACTTTTGGCAAATACTATGCAAATACTCTTTTTTAGGTCTTTTTAATTGTAAATAATTGCTAAGATCTAAATGACACTTACGGGGCTCACACTATTCCATTTTAAAATTTTGAAAAATGTCAAATATTGAAAGAATTATTGCAATTGAAAGCTCCATGTGTTAGAATCCAAATAACACAATATGTTGGGTTTTCCATTCATTTAAAAAAAAAAATTTAATTATAAAAATATGTTTCTCATTCTATCTTTTAATTATGGTAAAAATTACAGATTATTCTATTATTTGATCTAATTGAAATAACTTGATTTTCAACTTTAGCTTAAAAAAATCACAATAATTTGATTTTTCCACCAAAATGATTGAAAATAAATAAATAAATATATATATATATATATATATATATGTATAAACATATATAATTCATTTTTTCCAAAATATCAAAATTTTATACATTTATTAAATAAAAGGATAAATTTGGTTTGATAGTTGAATTTGACTTCAAAGTCTTTGTTGTGGCTGTTTTAGGTGTAAAAAATAAAAAAATCTATTAGAAATTTTTTACACTAATCTCTTTCTACTTGTTCCTTTTGAAACATTTCAAATCATTTGGATTTTTTTTCTATTTTTACTTAATTATGTTTAATTTTTGCAACAAAAATGATAATATTTATAATTTTTCACAAAAAAAGATAAAATTTCTCATAGTGATATACAAATTCACAATTTAAACTATTAAAAATATAGGATTTTGTTTGAACACAATTTGAAAGGCTAAATTTTGACAATTTTACAAAGGATAAGGTCCTTTTGTATAAAACATCTCCCCATTGGAAAAATCTAAAAAGGTGCAATGATGCTCTATTTTCAAACTCTATAGGCAAGTAATGTGAAGTTGTCTAAGGTTCAATAGTGGCCATTTTCCTTGTGGCAATGGCCTATTGATTTGAATATTAAAAAAATAAGAAATAGAGGTCTTGTATCCTTGAATTCTTATTTGCAAAAGTCAAGTCATTTCAAACTTTGCCAAACAATTCTATATTAGTTTTTGTAGTTGAAACTTCTTCAAAGGTCAAAATAAGATACCTCTAACTTACATCTTGGAAACAAAGCGAGGGTGAAGTGTTTTCCAGACTAGAGTTCAACATCAAATATGAAGTGGTGACGAAGCTCCATCTAATTTAACGTTCAAATAAGTTTATGGGCTCATAAAGATGACTCACATGAAATTTGGTCCATGCCACCTTGTCGGTATCGATAAAGGCGATAAAGGCTTATCTACACTGTTCGATGATTCCTTCTTCTTGAACTTTAAAGTCTAGTAACTTAAAGCTGTTGTAGATTGAAATGTTACAACTTTCTCCATGATCATGAAATTTGTTTTATGCTGCCTTATCGATATCGACAAAGGTTGATCTCCAATAGTACGATGATTCCTTGTTCTTCAGTTTTAAAATCTAGTTACATGAAGTTGTCGGATGTTGAAACTTTAGAACTTTCTCCTTGGCCGTGGCTCACTTGTTTGTATGTTTCACAACTAGTCAAAAGTGGATATACTAAATCCTTTCAATTCTCTTTTCATTTCTACCTTCCTATCTTGTTATTAGTTTATCAATGGTCGAACCCCGGTCCCTGTGACTCCCCCTTCCTTTGCAATCAAAAGGGCTGAAGGGTTGAGGAAGGTTCAGCTGGACGAGAGGCACCGTGAACGAAAGAAAGGCAGAAGGACCAACGGAAGACCCTCGTCACCCGGTCCAGCGCACGTCGAGGCTTCGACGAAACCGGGAGTCGCCCGCACACAGCCAAAGTAATGAAACTTCGCCCCCGCCCAGAAGAGGACGAGCAAGACACAGCGAGTGAGAGAGAAGAGAACAGAAGAGAAGAGGACTGAGAGGGCGGGCGGGGGAGGGGAGGGATTGGGTTGGCAGCAGCAGCGCGGCATTGGTGGCCAACGCAAGACTGGGCCAGGCAAGGAGGCCAGTGCCTGCAACCCTCCATGGCTTCTCATTCGTTTCTGTGAGCTAGGCCCTGTAGACACGCACTTGTAGCGGCTCCGACACTCAGAACGGAGGAAGAAAAGGGTGGCAGGCGAGAGAGGGACCACCAGCAGTCGCAATTCTTCTGACCTTACAACCCAGTCACGATTTCACTGCAAAGGAGCAGCAAGGAGGAATATACCACCACCGCCGTGGTCGGGTGGAGTTTAGTTGTCGTGGGGTTTGTCATCGTGGGTGGCTTGCTTTTGCTGGCGCAGCGTCTCGCTTTCGCTGCCCAAGAGGAAAGAGACGTCGTGATTGGGATCAGGCAGACGATGGAGGTGTCGGGTACGGGCGAATCATCATCATCTTGGCAGATGTGCGGGGCCACGGCGCAGCGACGCCAGGGCAGTGCTCCGATTTTGTTTTCTGGGTGTTAGGGCGCGTCATCCGTGTGAGCGAGTGAATGAGGAAGCGGAGGAAGGCAGCTGGATCTGGGGATGTTGTTTAGTTGGCAATGAGAACAGTTCCGCAGGGTGGCGCTGGCCCAAGCAGGTGCTGCGACCGGGTGCTCTCTTTTGGTTCTGTTGTGGGACACCGCCGTGGTCTGCTTCTGCTTTTGCGCCTATCGGGGACCATGGAAGGAGTGAACGTTGTGTGTGCGCGCGTGGGGCAGGTGGAGTGGGATTGGGGATGCGGGACAGGCATGTGAGAAGGAGAGCAGACACAATCGAACGGCGAAGTGGTGTGGGCACGCCCACGTAGTTGGTAGAGTAGTGTAGGGACTGGGTTCAGTTGTGACGCCGAGGCTGTCGACGAAGGGACCAGTATTGCAGGTGAAGGACGTGTACAGAGATGGGTTGTTTTCCATGTTTCGACGGTAAACCTAAGGATCGGAAGCCGTTGAAGAAGGACGACAACATCAGCAGCAGCCGGGATGGACGATCGCCAGCTGTTAACGCCGTCGCTCCGCAAATCTCCAGGGTTCCCTCTGGTAAGCACGTTGGCCCTCTCTCTCGCCCGCAGAGTACTTGTGGTGCGAAGCCGACTGCAGCCTGATGTAGCTCCCGATGCGATATTTCCTTGCCGTTACGGACCATCGGTCGTGTGAGTACTGCCTGTCTTGGTGCATCCAACCTTAGGGTAGGGACTCCCGACTCCCCAAGGCTGCTGCATTGTCGGGTGGGCATTCGTCTCGGTCACACCCAGCTGCAGATGAATTGGAGGCGTTGTCCACTTGCCGATCCCGCGCGTGTGATCAGTAACTTGATGGAGACAGTCTCGGCCTCAAGCAGTTCTGTGAGATGAAGTTTGGGCCAGGCTAGTGGAAGATGTTAGGTCGCCGAATTGAGCGTTCTCGTTGCAGGGCCGCGTCTTGAGTGCAGTTTCCCTAGCATTTCTGATTTGGGGTTTGCGATGTGAGTAGTCGGAGTTGACCTAAATCCAGATCAGTTGGTTGGTCGGTGTTTGAATATGCGTGCTGGTTGTGGATCTAATACTGGAAAGTCTGTGTTGGTGTCGAGCAGGTAATGCAGAGAAGTCGTTGAAGTCCAAGAACTCCTTCGACAAGAAGGATCCCCCGCGCGATCAGCGTGAAGGGAGCACGGGACATATCGCAGCTCAGACGTTCACGTTTCGGGAGCTGGCTGCGGCGACGAAGAACTTCAGACCGGAGTGCCTACTGGGCGAGGGGGGCTTCGGTCGAGTGTACAAGGGGCGTCTGGAGAACACCGGGCAGGCAAGTGAAAGGACGCACCGCCAGAGAGCGAGAATGGGGAATGGGGAATGGGATCCCCGCTTGTTGTATGATGGGATTGCTTACGTAAAATATGTGGACTTGCATGTTGTGGTATTGAATGTCATGGAATAGTGTGGAGTTGAAAGGAGTTCTGTTGGGGCTGCAATTGTTGATGATTTTGTGGTTTGGAGGATGCAGGCCGTGGCCGTGAAACAGCTGGATCGCAACGGGTTGCAGGGGAACCGAGAGTTTCTGGTCGAAGTGTTGATGCTGAGTCTGCTGCACCATCCGAATCTTGTAAATCTAATCGGGTATTGCGCGGACGGCGATCAGCGTCTTTTGGTGTACGAGTTCATGCCGTTGGGGTGTTTGGAAGATCATCTTCATGGTAAGACTCTGAGGGTGGGTTGAAGTTGCTTCGGGCATGATGTGAGGACGACGGTGGTCCCTATGTCGTGAGACAGGCGGGTTGTGCTGGTCCTGACGTGGCATCGAGTTGCAGGGAGATGTATTCTGTGATTTCATGAGATTGAATATTAGAATGTGGCGTTTTTGCGTGCAGACTTGCCGCAGGACAAGGAATGCCTGGACTGGAACACGCGAATGAAGATCGCCGCAGGAGCCGCGCGGGGTCTGGAGTACCTGCACGACAAGGCGAATCCGCCGGTGATCTATCGGGATTTCAAGTCTTCGAACATTCTGCTCGACGAGGGGTTCCATCCGAAGCTGTCTGACTTCGGGCTGGCGAAGCTGGGTCCTGTGGGGGACAAGACGCACGTGTCGACGCGGGTGATGGGCACGTACGGCTACTGTGCTCCAGAGTACGCCATGACAGGGCAGTTAACGCTGAAGTCTGACGTGTACAGCTTCGGCGTGGTGTTGTTGGAGCTGATCACGGGGCGGAAGGCCATCGACAATTCGAGGGCCGCCGGGGAGCATAACCTGGTGGCATGGGTAAGTCACATTCTGTCTGGGTTTCTGCTTTGGTCATGGGTTGGGTGGAGTGGAATGAATTCGTGAGATATGTGGATGCAGTTGTGTACCGCAGTGGGAGGTGGACTACATGTGGTAGTCAGTGGGGAGGGGTTTCGTGCATGGTCTGATCGTTTGTTACTGAAGTTGGTGCACGACTTGGTTAAGTGATCTTAGCGCCTTGTGTTTGTGGACGAAGAGAAGTATCAGCGTGTGCCTTGCAGTTGGCTGCGGAAGATTGAAAAGCATTTTGTAAGTTGGAATCAGGGGGTGGGTCCTGGCGGATATTAGATGTGGCTTTGGAAGGTGCATTCATGTGAGGAAGAGGATGTATGGTTTAAGGGTAAGGCGGTTGGTGAAAGCGAGGTTGCTGTGTACTGAGAGAGGCAGCAGCTCCCGCAGGTTACTGCTGGTTAGAGTAAGTTGTGCCATCGCTACTGCTATGGATCGGGGTACTCCGGTCAGGAATGGTCTGAGCAGGCAGGGAGTGTTAGTGGAGTATTGGATGTTGGGAGTCTACGAAAGTTTTGCAACTGTTCGAACGTACGTATCCTGTTTTAGAGCTTGGTATCGCATTGGTTGGACAATCGTGTGTGATGGTGTTCGGTCAGCGACTGAGTGAGTTAGAGTTTGTCTTGTTATGGGATACTGTAATGGCGTTGTTTGGTAGTGAATGGCCGTGCCGTTGATTGTGGCATGGATGGTCGGAGCTCGTGTTGCTCCTGATGATTGATCATGGATGATGCTAATTTACTTGGGATGTTTTTGTGCGACTTATGGGATGCCGTGGTGGTGGAAGCATGAATTAAGTGTAGCGCATCACCCCAGAGCATGTACTTCAGGTTTTGGAACGCGACTGACGATAAATATTCCATTGCCTTGGATTTTGTGTGCAGGCTCGGCCGCTGTTTAAGGACAGGCGGAAGTTCCCGTCGATGGCCGATCCGATGCTCCAGGGTCGTTACCCGATGCGTGGGTTGTACCAGGCGTTGGCCGTGGCCGCCATGTGCCTCCAGGAGCAGGCAGCGACGCGGCCTCTGATTGGCGATGTGGTGACGGCGCTGAGCTACCTGGCGTCGCAGATCTATGACCCAGGCGTGCACCCGGTGGGGAGCAGTCGCTTTGCATCAGCCACGCCTTCTCGGGACAAGCGGGAGAAGGAGAAGCGCATGCCACCGGGTCCCAACGCTGTGGAGGAGCGGATGATGAAGGAACAGCGAGCTGGCAAAACGGGTGGGCCGCGGTCGCCGTCGGTGCGGTCGCAGGCAGCGTCGCCGGACCTGCGCGTGAAGGACGGCGGGGCGCGGGCGCGGGTGGCGAACGGGATTCTGGAGGAGTCGCGCGGGTCGGACTCAGGGTCGGGTAGGAAAGGACGGGAGTCAGAGGACTGGGAGCGGTACGACGGCGGCGGGCGCGAGAGCCCCGGGTTTGCAGGGAGGACGGGCAGGGACGGGCTTAAGGCGCAGGCACCCGCACGGGAACGCGAGCGCGCTGTGGCGGAGGCTCGGGTGTGGGGCGAGAACTGGCGGGAAAGGAAACGTGGAACTGTTTAGTGGAACGGGTATGAGTTCCCTTGGCAGAGGTGGTAACGGAAGGAGTCCAAGCGGGCACCAGCTGGTGGAGATCCGGTGGTGGAGGGCTGCCGTACATAAATCTGAGGGCTGGGTCGAATCGGTTGAGTCGATTCGGTGGGGTTCCGTACTATTTGTATCAGCGAAGAAGGCATCCAAGATTTGCAGCTACAGAAAACAAAAATTTGTGCCAGCCTTTGGTTATGCTTAGGGCTTGTTTCTGGCAGAAGAAGGGGATTGCGTTACCGCAGCAGCAGTACTCCAACGAGGAAGTGGGTTCTGGAGTTGGACTGGGAAATTCTCTTGTTCACGTGTGCCGGAGGGGAGCCTGGTGGATCTCTTGGCAGGGGGTCTTATATGGCCCTTCAGTAGCGGATATTGAGCTTGGGTGGGTGTTCGCACCATTTTGTTGCAGAAGACCATTTGGTCTGGATCTGTTGTCAAAATATTCTGCCTTTTTTTTCCGGCTTGCCATGTTCTCCCGGGCTGGATGCAGTCTATTTATTTTGTTCAGTTGACGTTGATGTACAATACGATTTTGTTGCGTTTCGTTCCGTTTGCATGGCATGCTTTTGTGCTGCTGGTCTCGTTTGTTTTTTCTTGGCTGGTGGGCTATGTGTCTGATTTACAGTACGGTTCTTATTGGGAATGATTCACAAGTATGTTCTCTTGGCGACGGTTTCCAACTGTCCACTCCCTTTTTAAGGTAGGATGCCTTGATTAGGGTGCATCGATTTGCGTTCGTGTATTTTAAGTCGAGCCAGTTGTTTGCTCGGGTTTTCCGTTCGTGCTTTTTTTGAAGGTCCTCTGGAGATTTTTCTCCTTTCGCTTGAGAAGCCCGGTTTCCCCTCGAAGGTCACCGGTTTCATCCTCTGAACCTCCAGGTGGTTTTTGTGAAATCGTCAAATATAGGTGATCAATAGGTCATGAAATGTCGTCCTGCATTTGTGCGACCTTTCTGTTCTTATTCTAATTCTAGAATGCGTTTGAATTTGTTTGCATTCTTATTCAACTGATAGTCTTTAAGTATGACAAGTTGGCATGATTGTATGCAATTTGAGGTTTAGGGCTTACCTTTTCAACTCTGAGCCACAAAATGGGATGAGAAGTTCTTGCAGCACGGGAGGTGTAAAATGTTTTATGTTATTTTGGACAAGATTTTAGGCACATGTGTTTCTTATGAAGAAATTGCAGTACGAATTTTTGCATTTGGAAGGGACAAGCATCTCATTTTGAACATGGGTCAAGCATTAACCCTGGAAGGACGGGCACATGACCACTGATTTCAAGCCTCACTGTCTATTTGCTGCCATTTTGAATCTAGATATGAATGAAAAAATTTATATTTATGTTCACTGTCTATTTGCTGCCATTTTGAATCTAGATATGAATGAAAAAATTTATATTTATGTTTTGGAGGCGAAGTCATAAGGTAGGAGGCTCAGAAACTGTTCATCTAGGTCTGCCTTTTTCATGTATTTCCTTGGATGGGAATATTTTTAGCTCATTTTTTAGACAAAGAGATATAGATGAGGAGTCAAAAAATTTAACGTAGTCCAAGCAGCTTCAAGCAACATGCAAAAAACTCTTCTACTTCTGAGATTTGGCAATTACATATGAATTAAGTTAGCTGATCCTATCAAGCAAGGTTGAAGAAATATTTTTTCTATTAACTTCAAACATATAATCTTTCACTTCATGTGGTCAAGGTTTTGGATTTTTTTCCACACATTTCTATGGTAGTCCACTACAAATTTGTACATTTGAATTTTGAAAAATTCTACCGATTTTTTTTCTCACTAACCTAAAAGGTGCCAGTTTTTCACAATTCTTGCTCAAAATGAGTCTAAGTTGTCCTTTAGAGGTTAAGACATGTTTGCATTGCAAGATTTATTATGATGTGTTGCACATCTTTGTTACCTATGAAATTTGGTGGAGATATTTCTAACATAATCTTCAATATGATAGGTTTTTAATTTGAAATCCATAATACAAAAATTTCCAACAAATTTCCCCCACAAGACAAGCTTTCCATCATTGACATTGTTTTGTACATACTCCTCATTATTGAGAAGAATTCAATTGATATTCAAGCATAATCTAGAACGTGATGTTTGTGGCGTACACTATTACAAAAATCCCGCACTATGATTGGTTGGATTGTTGCATGACTTAGTATGATAGAACATCTAGAGATTGCAACAAATATTTTACCTTAGTCTCGACATTTAAAAGCAATCATCTTGTGTATTGCATCAACAAGTTGTAGATGTTAGATGGTAGATGGATTTACAACATTGAAAGGGTCAAAGTGAGCAACAATCTAGTGGCTTCCAACTTTTATGTAGCTCCAATCTTAACCTTGGACACTCAATCTTCATAGCGATACATTGAACTCAAGAATGTGTTCTCCACAAACATTGTGAAAATGTCCTAGGATGAATGCAAAGTGCAATATTTTCATTAAAAAATTGGCAACAAAAAATAGAACTCATGCAACAAAGAAAGGTGATGAAAAGAGTTCTAATTTCAATGTCAAGCGGGTCAAGAAAACAATGTACAGAGATCAAACCTAGAAATACCTTTTACAAGTAAGATCTTGTATCTATAATAGAAAAGCTTTCCTCCCAAGAACAAAGTGAACATAAGATAGGAAGTGAGAAAGACCTCAAAAGCAAAGTAGCCATAAAAAAAGTGCAACAATTGAGTTTTGCATAAATTAGATTCTAGTAGAATCACTTGAAATTGCTACACACTTTTAAGCTATTTTTAAAAAGTTGGACTTCAATCACCAAAGGGAACTATAAAAGTTGTGTCTACAATTTTCAAAATCATCTACGAATGTATAGATGAAATTATTTATTTATTTAAAAGCATTTTTTAGTTTTTAATTTTTTAATATCTAATCTGTAATAATTTGTAATATATAATTTTTTTAATAAATCTTAAAATAAATGAATGCCTCAAAAAACTCTTTAACTCTTACTGGTTGCTCTTTAAAACTTGTGGCGGTTCTAGGTAGTGGTAGATGTAAGACTAAAATGTAGATGAAAAGGTAGACAAAAATGACTACAAAAAGTGACTTCAATGATGACATTTAAGTCATGTAGTATCAATTGGAACTTATATTTGTCAACTTAGGATAAATATATTTTTAATACACAAAAAATATCAAATAGAAGTCAACTAAAAATATCAACCAAAATCACTAGAACTTGATTCTAAATTATAAAATTGAGTTGCAAATATTCATGGTATAAAATAGTATAACCATACATCTCTAAAATTGGTCTATTAGAAGTTGATATTGAATTCAAGTTCCCAATTTATGATATTCACTCTATTTTTTAATTTTACCAAATTTCTTAGAATATTCAAAAGACATAAAATACTTTATGTCACTTGGACAAAGAATTGTGCACCATATTGGTTACAATTTAGAAAATATTTTACTTGACAACTTCAATTGATTTCATAGTGTTATGCTAAACTGTTCGAGGTTGGTACCATTTTCATTGTGAGATTTTGTAGTGTAAAACGTGTGCATTCATGCTTACACCCCTTCCCATTCTTCTTTAGGTTAAATCTTATAATTTTAGGTATATGTACTCTTGATTATTAATTTTTTTTTTAATTTAGATGAAGTCTAGAACTTTTCTTGCCAAATCATTATTATTGGTGATGATTTAAAGAAGATGGAGTTACTAAATTTGTTGAAAGGATTACCAGCAAAAAAAGTAGAAAATTAAGTAAATTTAACCTATAAAGTACATTTTAATCCTTAGGCCTACATATTATATTTCTTGTAGATCTACATAAGCATCCTAAAAATATAAAATTTAGTTGTATAAATAATGTAGGGGTCCCAAAAGAAAAGCACAATATTTCAGTATTAGAACTAATATACCTTTGCTTTTATTAGAAAATATTCACTAGAAGAAAAATGCGTCCATCGCAACCGGTATTCGACAACTATTTTGCAACTAAGTGTCCTAAACAATTGCACTACAACTATTATCCCTCTCTATTTGCACCAACTTTGACATGTATATTATTGTAGTTGCAAAGTAGTTGTAGAATGAAGTGCAGGATTACAGGAGGGTAATAGAGTTGTCATTTAGAATTATGGTGAGGTATTCTACATCCAATATTCATCATAGTTGTCGATGTGGACTAAACTCTGTAGTTGCATATTATCTAAATTTGACTACAGTTTGACTTGAAAATTACTAGAATATGATTAGAAAACAACTAGGATTCAACTTGAAAACAACTAGTCTATGAGTAGTCTACGACTAGAAAATAGTTAGGAAACAATTGCATTTGTAAAATGATAGAAGCCGTTTCCTAGTTGTTTTGTAGTCATTACCAACTTATTTTGTAATTGTTTCTTAGTTGTTTCCTAATTGTTTTCAAATCATTTTCCGATTGTGTAATAACAATTGTCCCATATTAGTTGTCAAGGGTACCATTAAATTGGACGTATAAGACTTGTAAGTAGTTGTATCCTTCTGTAACAAATATTATTAATATAATTTTAAGATTTTTATAGTTTGTAGACTTCTATATTTTGTAGATTTTAAAATCTATAAATTCTACAAGTCACAACAAATCACAAATGAGTCAAAGATGAGTCACAATGAAGTTACAATTGAGTTTCAAACAAGTCATAGATGAGCTGCAATGAAGTGACAAATGAGTCGCAAACCAGTCACACACAAGTCAAATTTTGCAAATATTACATAAGCAACCACGTCATAAAGCACATCAATGAAGTTCCAAGTCAGCTGCTATTTTGCCAAATGAGAAACAATACCATTTTGCCTTGCAACTACAATACAACCAGAAAACTTGTCTATAGCAATTAGGGCCCTTTAGATTATCACCAGCCGCAAATATCCAATGCAACTCAAAACCAGTTATTTTTTGTAGTCACAAAATCCTTCATTTTCTTCTAATGATTGTTTTATTTTTAAGATGAAATTTGTGTTGACTAAGTAGTGTCTACGAGGTGTCCTTGTCAAGATGAAAACATGTTGACAACTTTTGAACAATACTTTGTAATTGCCTTTGCCTCTGTTGCTAGCCTTTGCAATTAAGATTTTTCAAATGTTGCATTGAAACATTCATCTTCATCACTTCTCCCTTGTATTTGTTTCCATTATAGGATTTTACTCTTTCTACTTTGTGCTTGTGTACTTTGAAATCCTTCCTCTTTTTGACTTGTGATGTGCTTTGTTGCATTTTGATTGTACATGTGATCCAAGTTGTGTCTGTCTCTATATCCTACTTTTCACGATTTATTGCACTTCAGGTGCATTAACATCTAATTATTGCTTGTTTGTAGATTAACACAAAGCTTGCATTAGGTTGCATTTTGAGTGGGTGTTTTTGACATCTTCAAGAAAAATTTGTTGTTCGACTTGGATGCAAATGAAGTACACTCATCCAACATTTCCAACACAATTTTGTCTTTCTATTTTGCATTACTAAGTGATAGATGTCGCATATCCAAACATCCTCATCAGTAACCTCATGATTGCAAGTACTATAGAAGTTGCACGGTAGTCCCAATTTGGCAATATGGTGAGGTCGTTGATGAGCTTGTACTGCTATATTGTCAAATCGACACTACCTTGTAGCAACTTCTTTAGTGTTAGAGTACTATATGTTTGATTGATACGGATACGGTCACCAAATTAGTAGGCTTGGCCAATTTATGGCCAATAGAATCGGTAGGTTACTTTCGCTAGTGATTTTGTCCCAAAAAATGATTCAAAATGAGTAGAATCAAACATACAATATTTTTAACGCTATGACAGTTGAGACATATGATGCCTCTAGAACAAGATTAAGCATTTTTGGGTGACCCCTCTAAATATGACTACAAAAAGTTTTCAAGGCTCCTCAAGTCTTCTAGACAATGAAGATACACCTTAAACGTGTTGTTCCTCCCAATTGCCTAGAGGTTATACATAAAGGTCATGGTTCATTTTTTGGTTTGCTTGTTGTATGGGTGTTGTAGTTTTTAAATGTGACGTAATTTTCTATTGTAGATTAGCAATGACTAGAAAAAAACATGTCAACCACAACCAACTAAAAAGGGACTAAGTGTCTTATATAAACTGTCCTACAATTGTAGCCCTCTATTTGCACCAAATCTTATGTCATTGTTTTACATCATTAATACATTGTTTTAGTCGCAAAGTAGTCGTTAAATGAAGTGTATACATTGTTTTAGTCACAAACGGCAATTGTAAAGTAAAGTAAATACATTGTATTAGTTGCTAAGTAGTCATAGAATGAAATATAGGATTACAAAAGTAGTAACAAATTTCAAATTTAGAATGAATTTGAGTTGTTCTCCATCCAATATTCATTACAGTTGTTGATGTGGACAAGTCTACACTTTGTGGAATCTACCATGTCAATTTGCAATCACAAAAAACAACTAAAAAACACTAGAAAACAACTACAATTGTAAAATGACAATAGTTGTTTTTAGGCGTTTCAAAAGTCATCTCTTGATTATCTCATATCAATTTTCAAAAATACCATCAAGTTGGACATATAAGACCTATAAATTGTTGACATTATAAGACTCTAATGTATTGAATTTTGTTAATCAAATTCTAAGATTTCTACAATTTGTAGATTTTACATTTTGTAGATTTCTATAGTGTTTATATTTCTACAATTTGTAGATTTCTATAGTCAATAGAATTCTAAAAATATTAAAAATCCAAAAACTTAAAAACCTATGAAGTTGTAAAGTTTTCTAAACTAGTGAAATCTATTAAATACCAATATTTGAATTTTTGATATCTAAAAAAAAGTTAGATCATAAATTTTGAAATCTACAAATCATTGAGATTAGAATTTCAAAATCTACAAGTCATAGAATAGTCGCAAATGAGTCACAAAAAAATCGCAATGAAGTCACAAATAAGTTGCAATGAAGTCATAAATGAGTTGCAATCAAATGATACATTTATCGCAAACAAGTCCCCAAGAAGTTGCACAACTTGTCAATTGAGTGACTAACCTCATGTGGTAATAAATACCACATAAGCAACAACATCAGAAGAGTTCATCAACAAAGTTCCCAATAGGCTATTAGATGAAAAACAACCCCTTTGTCCCTTACGCAACTACAATTCCACATGCAACTTGTCCACAACGATTGTGGGGTTTTAAATTCTCACCAATTGCAAATGTCCCATGCAACAAATGTTTCTTGTAGTTGCAAAACTCTTCATTTTCTTCTAGTGGATATGTAAGTTGGAGGTGCGTGTAAATTCAATCCGCCCTAGATAGTTTTGAAGGAACTTTGGGGCATTTTTGGAGGCTTTGGGGATTAGAATTTGATGCTTGAAAACTACATTTGTAAATGCTACCCTAAAGGTCTAAATCCTACCTCTCTTCAAATGCTTTTGCTTTATTGTTTGTAGATGTCTTGCATTAATTTTGCTACAAATTTTGCATGCAAGGGGAAAATTGAAGTTATACAATGTTGAATGCGTTATGCTTTTATTGCTTGTGATACTCTAAAGTGAATGCACACATGTTATGGAATTGTACATTATGTAGTCTAAATATGTAACATATTCAATAATTTTGCCAAAAAATACTTCAAGTTTAATTGTTTTGTAATTTAAGTATTTGTAAGTATTGAAGACTATTAAAAATGTAGTATCTTGGAGCATTCAAAGTACTTATAACCCACCAAAAAAATAGAAGTAGCTAATCTTCTATTTTAATCCCAAGAAGGGACAAATGAATGAATTTTGGTTAGGCTTGTGTAACCTCAATTTTTTAATGTGAATTATGGATTTTTTATTATAAAAAAATACATCAGGTTTTAGGAAATGTAATTTTTATTTCAATTGGTGCTCCAAGAACAAAATTATGCCACAATAACCTCAAAATAGAGAGACAAGGCACCCAAAAAATCTACAAAAAATGAAAGTAAACATTTTAATTTTTTTTCTCTCATAGATTGTATATTTTTTGAAACAAAAGCTTTTTTCATTTCATTTGGATAAGTGATGTGAAAGTTATAGAGCTTTTTACTTTACGAGCAATTATATAAATTTCTAGAGAAAATAATGTATTGAACATTTGAACTTGTACTTGATCTTCACACTTTTCCGGAAAAAGAAGAAGTTCTACAAAGTTAATTATGCTCATTAGAACAATCTCTTAGTGTGTTTCAATTCTATCTTAAAGTTGTTAATGATTCAATATATCCTTCAATCTTGTACCAACTTCTACTTTCCATTTTTTTAAGAATGAAAATCAAGTATTGATTTAATTTTTATTTCCAATAAATTTTAACTCAAATCTTCAACATAATTTTTTTTTAACTCAAAATTTTTAGTGCAATTTCAAAGCTAATTAATATGGTCACAGAACATGCACTAGAATTCATTTTTTTTCATTTTAAATGATAATGTATTGCAATCAATATGGTGTAAGTTTTTGAAAGTTCTCCTACACATTTTTATACTAATTTAGTTGAAGAATATATGGATAAATATGCAAAAAAATCAATTTATAAATTTTTTTTCTCTTTTCAAAAGAAATGGCTGCTTTGAATTGTTTTAGATAAATGAAAAAGACTCTTAACCCCAGAATGACCCTGAGGACAAAATGTGTCTTCAACCAATTTTTGAAGTTAAATAAAACCTTACCAAATTACTGTTTTTAGTAGTTATATATATATATATATATATATATATATATATATATAATTTTATTTTTGAAGTTTAGTTTTAGCTTCAAAAATCTGATTTTGAAAATGATTGATTATGGTTTTTCTATTCAAGATTTTGGGCATGGGTGTCTAGTGCAATCTTGACCTTTTGTAGTGTTGAGGGCTCTTGGGAATGAACCTCAAATACACTAGATCCTTGAGAAAAAATCATATTAGAAATTCATTTAAAAAAAATGTAGAGTAGATTTTGAGAAGTCATAAATTGATTGGGGTTATGTATATTAGGCCCTTTAACCTCATATTTTTTTGGTGACCAACTTTTTAGATTTGACATGTAAAAAGAGGATTAAAAGGCTTCAAATCTTTTTTACAATTTTAACAGCCTCATATTAAAACATTATAATCTTTCAATCCATAAGAGACATTGTTGTGTTTTCTTTTCTAAAGTAATCTCTAATATGTCTAATTTGATTTTGTACGATTACAATTCAAAAATAATTGATATAACTTATCAAAATGTTGGCTTTTTGTTCAATTTAGAGCAAATTCCTAGAAGCTCAGGAAAATCCAGGGTCATTTTGGGGTTAATGGTGTAGGGGGAGATAATACCTAAGACAATCCCTTCCTTGTGAGCGCTTTTATATCCACCCCTGACATATAAGCGGAACACAACCAGATTCTTGTATTTAGGGCAATTTTATTCCATTGGGTGCCTAACATCAATCCATTGTGCCTTCTAAGCAATGAATCTTTTTGTCTAATCCCTAAATGCCCAAATCCTTGTTGAATATGCCACAAACTTCAAACCTAATTGCTAAATCTAATTCCAATGGCCGAATTACTATGGCTACTGTAGTTACCTAAAGAAAATGATTCTAACCCAAATTTTACTACAAGATCATCTCATACCATTTCTAAAAACATAAGATTAAAAATATTTGGATATTCTTGTCAAAAAATATGGATGGATGAAGTTTGAATTGCTAATTGGTTAATCAAACTTCATCCATTAATTTCTCCTAATCTACAATTGGAAATTTATTTTTTCTTTCATTTTTTAACTCTAGTAAATGTCTACTTCCTAATTTTTCCTTCTTGTTCTTTATGGATGAAAACTTATAAATTTCATCCATTTTAGGTTCTAAAATTCATCCACCTCTAACTATTGTCGTACTTTAGATTTTCAAAAAGTTCTAGACTTCTTATATAGGGTTCTAAACTTAAATCTAAGTAGTCTGACTTGCTTCTAGGTCTCAATTAATTTTGCTAATTAAAGGAAAAAGAGAGGTTTAAGAATGTACATTGGAGTTTGCTTCAAGATAACAATATGCTAGGGCCTCCTCAAAGTCATCCACTTGAGCCATGGTTCTTCACTTCAATTGTTAATTTTTCTCTCTAAATGTTGTTGTTGTTTGTTTTGTGATTTTTTATAGAGTTTCACTCTTTTACATACTATATGATATCTTTCGTCCAACTATGCTATCTTTTTCTAAGAACCACTATTCTAACTTCTTCTTTGACTTTGGTGACTATTTTATCTTATTTGGAATTTTTTAATAGTTGACTTTAGCATCAATTAGAATCTTTGACTAATAGTTGACAATTTAGGCATTAATCCTTTTGTCAACGCCTTTTCCTAACGTATTCAAAGACTTAGGAATATATAAAATAATGCCTACTTCCTTCTAAACCTCAAGATTCTTCTATCAACCCTTCAATCTTCTACTTGCTTCTAAATGAATTGAGAGTTTTGTATATGAAAGAGCATGGAGAAAATTGTACTTTATTGGAACTTAATTGCAAATTTTTTCTCTTCTAATTGAGCTTCTACACTTTCTAATCTTCTTCCTCCCTTGCTAAGTTGTAGTCTAAATTTGTGGATATAATCATCTATTAGATCTATAAAAAATTAGAGATTATTTGTTGTGAAATTCCAACCTTAATAGGGAAATCCCTATCAAGTTCTTGAGGCTCCTAACAAGGCTATTGTAGCCTCGCTCATAGCAAAAAGCCCCTAGCTTAGCAGGTAGGGAGCCCCGGCAGACGTGGAAAATCACAGCCTATAGCGAGGCCACTACCGTAGTGGTAGAGCTCCATAGTTGAGCTGCAAGCGGGGGAACCCATAACCAGTTGAAGTCCATTGGGAGAGGCCTAGCCTCCAGTCACTCCCTAGAAGGTTGACTCCCTAGGGAGTTTGGCCCTCCCTGGGGGTTTGGTTGCCTTGGGAATTTGGTGCCGTCTCTAGGGACTTGGCCGCCCTAAAGCTTGGTGTCAAAAAAAATTTGAATTCTTTCTCTCCAATGCAAAATCTCATATAAAAGCAACAAGTGGCACTTTTAAAACTTCAAAACTTTAGACAACTCCTTCACTTGTGGAAATTGGGCATTTTCTACTCTTGGTCTTTTGGGCAACTAACACTTGAAGAATTGTTTCAACTTTGCCAAATTCTTTAAATATTTCTAAGAACTTAAAGCCAAAGCTCCGCCATCTTTTGGTTTTCTTCCAAATTTTATATCACTTTCTAAAACTCAAAACCAAAGCTTCACCGGGTTTTTTATAAACTCTAAATTTCTAACAACTTTTAAAACCTACGAGGTCAGAGCTTTGCCATGGTGGACAACTACGGGGAAACTAAAAAGAAAGTTGGACAAAGTTAGTACACATAACAACACAATACAACATGTTAGTACAAGATTAATACGAGAAAATCAACTTAAAATATATCACAAGCTAGTGTATATGGAGTTAGTACAAAATCCGAAGAGAAATGACACTAAAGGCCCCTCTAAGTGGCATTGCCAAGGTATAGAAGGGGATACTTTAGGATTAACACACAAAATGAAACAAATATACAATTCCAACAATAACTCAACAAAACTCATACAAACATGAACAAAAGTTAGTATAATTGCAAAACACAACTCAAAATGAGTTAGTGAACTTTGAAGGGATCCCTAAGTCTTTCAAATCTTATAGAAGTAACAACAATTGGAGCTAGAATGCTCCCAAAAGACACATTTACAACTTTGACCCCAAAATGGCCAACATCCAGTTAAAATGGACCAATGTGTTAACAAGCCAAAAAATGGCTAGAAAAGGTGACAAGTTGTGTTTTGAGAGAAGAAGGTGTGCCCGTATATACTCTTCCAAGGGCACCTACCTCCTCTCATTTTCTAGTAGTAATCTTATCATTTAAGATTTTCAACCTACTCTTCAAATTTTCTACTTTCTATATTGAGCCAAATCCTAATTTTTGGAGATTAACTCCAAATTATAAATAGATTGCACCACTATATTCAGAAGGCCATTTTAAAATTGAAGAGGCCCTCATCCCTTGTTCTTATGCCAAAAACTCAAAGAAATCTAGTGCCAATTTAATACCAAAATAGAATAAAAATCTAATTTGGAGAGGTTGACTTTTCAGTGAAAAGTAACTAGCCTAGATTCTCTAACAACTGTAAGAGAGTAAGAAAAGTCCCTTCTTTGATCCATTCCAATTCTATATGCTTCCAGAACATCGATCAGCTCCCCGAACTTTCTTCCATTTCATCACTTTTGAAGAATCTTGTTGGTTTGGGTAATTTGGTTATTTTAGAATGTTTTGATATTTTTTGGAACGTTTTAATAATATAAAAGAAGCTATTATAATTTTTTGTGAGATTTTACCGCACCTTAGGTAATTCCTACAAATTTTCCACTATGAATTTTGGCAATTGACCATTTGGAAAAATATCTTCTGACGATCAGAAAATTTCAAATTCTTTTGTGGAACTTCTCATAGAATTCTACAAAATATTAAAATGTTTATATTTTTATCTTTTACATTCAAAAAAAGAATCAAATATCCCTCTCTCCTTTAAATTCTGGTGAATAGGGAATCTTTCACATGAAAGAAAATCTTGGTGAACCAAATGCGCATTGGACTCCTGGCATGATTTCCACCTTGAATCATCATACTTGAGTTGTAGATGCCCTCTATGGATCCATCTTGAGTTTTCTCCACTTGTAGGCTAATAATTGGAATTTCTACTATTTTGTCTATGTAATGGGAAAACTGAAATCTCTCTTCAGGAATTGACTTAGATTCTCACGTAGTTCCCTTAGACCAATTTAGCCAATATATATTACATGAACAACAAGTTTAGACAATTTTGTCAATTTCTATTGAACACATTTACTTTGTACAAATTCTAGGTTTTCATCCTATTTACATACAAGATTTGGCTATAATTAAGAAAAAATATTTTATTTAGAACCAAATATGATATTGGCACATGACATGGGAACTAATTTGATTTTATACTCTTTTGGGGGCTTTTTGTGTATAAAGCTATACTCAAATTTGAAAAAATTGAAAAAAAAGAATAAGAAAAAGAAATCATAAGTCCCAAGTGACGAAATGGGGACTTACACCCCCCAAAAATACTTTGGATGCATGTGTATGCAAATTTAACTTGTATGTGATGTCACCCCTTCTCGAGTTGATTTCATGCAAACTTTCATAGAATTTGGTAATTTTTGTGGCATAGTACCCTACCAGGTTGATGAGATCACTTGTTAGTTGAAACACATCTGATATTTTCTTCACAAAACATTGTGTATTTTAATTACAAATACAATATTTTCTAGTATTTCTATTTGTATTGTGGAGTTTACTAACCTATGAATGTAGTAAATATATGCAGTGCTATAGGTCTTGAATTAAAAGTAATTTACAAACTAGATAAGTTAGTAGGCGTGGTTGTGAATACAAAACGCTTGAAGGGCTAGAATATGCTCCAAAATATTTTCTTGGAGTTCTCTACCATGGAATTGGATTCTGGTTGTTACAAATTGAGGAGATGAAAGATAATCAAATGCATACATACGCATGGAGCTCCGTATCCTTGCATATATATAACAAGAGTTATGTTAAGAACAATCCTTGTTGATTCAGGCATTTCCAAGGGAAAATTAGAATGTAGACTGATGAGGAAGATAAGGACAATTCTACAAAAGGGGATTATTTTGCTATGGGAACTTCAAGGAACTACTCTTAATACTAGGGAATGTGCCGTGTATGGATGCATTCTACCCATCAGCTCACCCTTATGGGCTCACCTAATGGCTTGTTCTTGTGCAAAATGCACCCCATCCGATACTTTTTCTAGTACATTAAAAACACTTAATGGATGACAAATATAAATCTATGAAAATCAAATGGTCTAAATTGGCTTGCCATGTAAAATTGTTCAATATAGAAAGGGAAATGATCTAATGCCATATTTAACTATTTTTGGACTTTGCAAAGTCCAAAATTGATAAAGGGACATCTAAGACAGTTGTAGACTTTGACTTCTATAGATTTTATGAATCTAGAAATGATATAGATTTTGGACTAGGTGGTTTGAAAAATGTACAACTAGTTTAGATTTTAGATATCTACGACATCAGGAGATCTCCCGATGGACAGAGTCCAAAATTCCCTTAAAAGTCCAAAAGTAGTTAAATATGGCATTCTATTAGTAGTTCTACGTTTCTTAACCCCTAAAGCCCCAAGGGTGTTTTCTGCCAAAAACCTCTCAAAACTATCACTTCTGCTGTATTCACTTAAGGAAACCAATTTTTTTGTTTTTTTGGTAATTTAACCGTAGGATCTTGTACTTAACTTGTCTGAGATCATGTAATAAAAATTTCATCAAACTTCACCGTACGGATTGGAAGATATTAGCATTCAAAGTTGAACAAAAAGTTTTTTTCCAAGAAGATGCTTAAATTGCCCGAAAAACTAAGATTGTCCATAACTTTCTCATACCTAGTCCAAATAGAATGAATCAAAGCTTCATGTATAGGTAAAAACATAATCTTTTAGAAAAAAAAATCCAAAAAAATTATTTTGACTTTTTGTAATTTTTTTGTGCTGCCCGCCAATCTCCATTTCTTGCTCATTGTGCCATAACTTTTTCATCCGGCATCCGATTGAAACAAAAATTATATATTCACAAAGCTCTTGCAAAGCTACACAGCCTCAAAAAAATTCAAAAAAATCACTTCAAATTGAGACAATAGGAACCTACCCGAACCCAAATTGTCCCCCGAGGGGACAAGCAGGGCTTTAGGGGTTAATTGGTATCCCAAAGTTAGAAAGATCATATAACATTGCCATTTCCAGTGTATCTGATACAATTAGATGTCTAATTATATAAGTTGTTATCAAATGGGGGCAGTATTAAAAATCATCATGGAAGTTGTGAGAACCTAATTATAAAACCTATAAATATCCGTTGTTAGGTCTATCAAAATGCATGGAAGTCAGGAATTTGGTGGTTTCACCAAAATGTTGCCCAAGTACGGCAGTAAGGTAGTGTGCTGTAATTGCGACCCTCTCCTTCAAACCAACCCTATAATTAGTTGTAGAATGGATTGCATGTGATCCTTGAATGGACCACTTTAGCTATTGAATGCATCAAGGAAAAACTGTTTTTATATTGCAAGAGCCAATCATTGATCTTGATTTCCTCAAATCACTTTAGAAGTTGCAAGGGGACAGATTTTGGGAGACCTAGGGTCACAAATAGGTACCTACAACAGAAATCTTTGAAAATTCATAACTAATTCAAAAATGCTTCAAAAAATATGAAACCACTTGTGTTACATTCGGCATCTATTTGACTTTCTCTAAAAAATGAGCTAAAAATATTTTTAATCATACAAACCTATGAAAAAGGCAAATCAGCCCTTAAAGGGTCGCTTTTAGAGCCTACTACCTTAGTCTCACATTGTGATTAGCATTAGCAGCCTAAGGGCCGCTTCACACTATGGCCAACCAAGTCGAGAGGCCGTGGGATTGAGTGGACAAACTTTGGGTGAGAGTCCAAAGAAATGGGCAATAAATGATAGGATTTTGAGCCTTTGGCCGGCCATAGTGTGAAGCCTCCAAAGGCCAAGCCCAAAGTCCAAGCCCAGCTTGGTGGTACCATTCATCTAGAGCATCATAAAATTTGCTCTCTTGCCGGCTATTGCCCAAAATGCCATTGGCCATTTTGGGTATCAATTCCTACAAGAAAAACATTGAAAAAACATGAAGGAGTCAAAAACGGCATTGAAAGAACAATTACAGCACTTGTTTTCACTGTGAAACAAAGACTATGGAAGATATAAATGAGAAATGAAAGAGTCATTCATCAAGGGAAGGAGGGAGGTGGAGGGTTTGTCTCTTCATGGCCCCCCAAGCCATGAATTCTTCCTCAAAACATGATTATATTTTACTACTTCACATTAGTGAGCCCAAAGTGTGAAGCAAAATCCATATTGTTTACCATCTATTTTTTGTTCCCTATAAAAGGGCAAGGGCGAGGGCCAAGGCCAAGGCAAGGACACATTGCTGCCTTGCAAAAAAGTCCGCCAAGATCTAACAGCTGAGATTTTCTCAATTTTTTATTTTTTTTTATTTTTTATTTTTAAAATTTGACGGCCTCTTGACCAGAGTTTGGGTTCCCATTTTTGCTCGACCCAAACTTAGGTCGAGAATCCGTCGATATGGAGTAAATTTCCTGACATATTGTCAGTTTTGAGGGCAACGGCTTTTGGACTGTGCCTCCTAGTGTGAAGGCTCGAGAGGCCGAATTCTTGGGTTTCTGAAATCTGATTGGTGGAAATCGACGGACTCTCGACCTTGTGCCGTAGTGTGAAGTGGCCCTAACAAGAGATGGAAAATTAGCCTCATGTTTGATCTCCAAAAGCTTTTATTGTACTAATTAATGTGTCATGAAATTATATATTGTGATTCCATGCGTTGAGGCATGGCTAAACCACTGAAGTGAGCAATATTGATGAAGGCCAACAACCAATGTTAAATTGACAACTTCAGAATTATATTTTTTTCATATTTTTGTAGTTCATTACATTGTAGTGTAACTACAAGTACGATTGTTGTACCATCATTGTCATTTTTATGTGCTTCACTTTTCTATGATATTTTTGTATTATTGTATGTCATTTTGTGGTTGTTGATCCAAATACAAATCAGCCTAGACACTTTTGTATCTTATTATAGAGCGGGGTTTTAATTGCAATATTTTTTGGGGACTTCTTGGTCTTTTGTATCTTTTTCAAAATTTAGTACAACCAAATCAACAATAGAGAGATATAAGTTATTGACATTTTTATATATTTTCCTTAATTTGTGAAGTTCTATTCTGGTAAACCTTCATTTCAATGATTTATAAAAGATTTTGTTTGATGAGTCCTTTTTGTCTACAACCTTATATTCACAAATTGCATGCAATCATGACATTGTTAACATGACATTGTTAACCCAGCCAATGGCATTGGCATCATGAACATTTAACTCAAATCTCCCCTCTGG